>JAZHYW010003679.1:0-200888 GCA_037355805.1 Ixodes ricinus | reverse complement strand
GACAGTCGTTCACAAAACGAAAACTGTGCCATAATTTGAACCATGCAATTTTGAGTGCAACAAACAAGCAAAGGTTTTGAAAACTGAAGTTAAAAAAAAATGCTAAGCTAACACCACGATGACGATACATGAAGGGGTTCTCGGCTCGAAGGAATTAACTGCTTTAAGGCTGAACTCCATGGGACAGATATGCTGCGAATAACCGACGAATGTTGCCCGGCGGCTTTTTGCTCTGCGCGTGCAATCAGCACAGTGGCTGCTTACGTCGCGCGCAAGGCGAGCGTGCCGTCGGGCGGCGTTCGCCAGTTATTCGCCATAATTCGTCATATTTCGTTCCATGGCGTTCAATACTGAGTATCTCAGAATAATATTAATGCGAATAGCATTCTTTGGATACTTCACGCACTTTTCGTCTATGTATCTATCTATCTATCTATTATCTATCTGGCTATCTAACCTCTTACGCCGCGGGTCGATAAATAAATAAAAAAGACCGGCGCCGGCGGGGTTCGAACCGTTGACCCTTTGATCAGCAGGCAGACGCGCTAACCACAGAGCTATGAAGGCAGTCATTCAAGGCACTCTAAACACCTGTTTATATCTTTACCATCGCGCGCGTTCCATGCACGAGGGCTCATTCCGCTCTCGTGAGGCTCAGCACTGCCCCTAGCTCACCCTCTCCCGCGCTCGGGAGAGGGTGATGTAGCGGCCGTGCTCACCCTCACGAGAGCGGAATGAACCCTCGTGCATGGAACGCGCGCTGCACCAGCAACTGTGACAGCGCTGTAAGGCGCGTCCTATGGTAAAGATATAAACAACCGTTTAGAGTACCGTTGGTTGAGACTAGCTGAGACGCCAGAAAGTCTGGTCGGTACCATTTTGAGTGTTTGTGCGTATGGCGCGTGCTTTGCTCGCCTTCCTAAGTGACACAAACGCACGTGCTGGGCTGCGGAGATCGTGCGCAGGGCTGTGAAAGTGTCAACAAATTTAGAATCGCCTTAAGAGTGGGCTGGCGTATCTAGAGTGTGCCGGCCACCTGACGAACGCGCATAACTCCGCACCGTTTGATGCTATTCGCATTAACGTAGATAATCATTCCCAAAGGATGGGTTCTGCTGATTTAAAAAAAAAAAAAGAAATATCAGCAACACCGCTTGTTTATTTAGGAACAAAGCAGTGAGGAACTAGGACTTCGCAAAGGTGGCGCGCAACTGACAAATAAGTAATTATACATTTGTTTCGGGTGCTAAAAAGTGTTTTAATGTATTTTCTCGTCATTCTCGACGTGGTCATCGACGGTCATAGCGCCGCTGCTTAAGTTCGAGTATCTGGTAGCCAGAGCATTTCTCGGGGAGTCTGGTATTCAGCGCAAAGCGTTCGCAGTGGCAGGAACCCGAAACATGGTTTTCAAGCCCGACGAGAAAGAATCGGTAACTTGGGAACGCGAGAAGCATTAGCGGACATTCCATCGCTCGAAACAAGTGTCTTTTGGCGTCTCGCCCGCAGCTGGGCGCACGTTACATGACTCTTGTTGCCACTCACCTTTTTACTTTCGGTGGCCGCGTCACGTGACGATCTGCCAGGCTTTGTCAGCATAAAGGCTATATGTTTGGAGAAGTTTCTGAAGTAATTATACCCGCAGTTCATGAGGCCGGGTGCCTGCCTGGACTTATGCGGGAGCACCCCTTTATCTTTGTCTCACCAAAAAACAAGTTTGAATGGTCAATAATTTTCTTATCATGTAAGTCCAAAACTTATTTCAGTTGCCCATATTTTCACTCACAGTGGTCAGGGAACAGTTGTTCAAGATGGCTCAGGCGGTGTTGGGTATGGTAGGGTGGTCACGCCCACACGCGGCTTAAGCAGTAGCATTGCTCCTAGACGAGAGTGAAGGCCACAAGAAAAACCGCTTTCTAACCAGGTCATTCAAGAACATGACGGTGTAGTATTAAACATATCCTTGATTTTGTTCACAACACTGATTGTGGTGACTCCGAACAACAGAAGAAGCAGCGCGAGCACACGGGTTGTAATCCTCGACCGGCCTGCTAGAACAACGTCTCAGCTGAGACTCAGTGAAAAGAAAGCAGTACAAAAGGTGGGGCGCGAGCGGTCTTGAGACGCGACTTCAGTCGCAACTGAGCTCAGTGCGCTGGCTCTGGCATTGCTTTCTTTCCAACAGTCTCAGCAGATGAGACGCTGTTTTTAGCACGTCGGCCCTTGCTGCTTACCATTACTTTTCAAAAGACAAGGGTCACGGCCAAGGTGTAGAGCGCAAAGTGGCAAGATTGGAGCTCTTTTGCAATATTAAACCAACACCATGAAAGTTGACCGTCAGGAATCATTCTTAATTTAATAGATAAAATATAGATTAATCCAAAGGAAGACGACCTAGGGAGGGTTGCGCCCATGTGCAACGTTTTTGAAAGCCCACTTCGGGGGAAAGGGGCCTATATAAACCTTTTTTTCCGGGCCTCAGATTCAAGCCACGGTGACTGGCTGTTTGCTGCCTTATCGTGAGGCCCATTCGCTGCGTGGTTTCGACATAACACTAACCGTGAGCTGTACACGAGGGAACGTTTAACCTCAAAATTTCAAAATCCACCGCACGATGGCGAACAAAACAACACCAGTGCGGTTGGACATGTTGGAATCTTGAAAAGACAAATGCGTACGCTTGGTTTATCTCAGGAGTCAAGAAGAAAACAAAATTCCCATGTCGTCTTCGCTGTCATAGTGCAGGGTTCACTATTTACGCCTTTCGTGGTGTCGGAACATGGTGGGTAGCATTGAATAGCTAATTTACAGGCATATACTTCGTTTCAGCTTGTGTCCAGACGCAGCCGATGTTACGAGCGCGAGCGTGTGGCCCTGAACAGTGCTTGCATTGCACGAGCGCGCGTGCTCGGGGGACGCTGAAAGCCCGGAGCTGCGCTTGTAGCATCGCCTGCGTCTGGACCCAAGCTGAAACGCTAGGTCTTTACGAGAACATGCTCGTAACCCTTCTGACGCGCTTCTCGTTTTCTCTCTGCAAAAAAAAAAAAACTAACAGTGACTTCACTGAAAGAACGAGGAAAGATGCGCGAGGGAATATTTGAAACAAAAATCATCTGCGTCAGGGACAGAATCAGCGCCACTTTTCCTGAACTTCTCCAACCACAGGGGAGATTTCATCCACCTTTCAGATGATAGGCGCGATTGCAGCGTCGTCTTCTACAACATAAGTTATTTTATTAATATTTAGGAAAATTAGTGGGCTTTAAAATCAATAAAATCATAAAATATAATTTTGATTTCGTCGAGAAAAGCTCTAACTAAAGAATCCTTCTTACATGGTTGTTCACTTCCCTGAAAACGTGGTTTCTTGCGCACAGAGTACGAGCTGTAAAATAGTCCACTGATTAAATATCATTTTAAACAAATCTGAATTCGAATACAGCCAAATCAGCCTTACAGAAAACAAGCCCAGTTCCTCCAGCGTACACAATAAAAATAAAAAAGCATTCAACTTCTCCATTTTGGTGAAGCACGGAGACCAGCGAAGCTCTACTATAGATGGGAATGTAAGTAATGGGCGGCCGCAAGTCGGCAAGGCAGGAGTGTAAAGGTCTGAAAATGTTGCCGCCGTTTTATGAGCGACGGCGGCAACTAGATAACAACAGCAAGCCGGTTGTCGCGTTGCTGAAGGCGCTCATAGATGGCGGTAGCAGTCTGGAGTGTTGTATCGACATTTGCTTGCTGGCGGGACACGATCCTGGAGAAACGAGCCCTTACCCGCTCCGCTGTAAAAAAAATGTGATCAGATGCCAGAACGCAAATGTGAGAAAAGAAAAAAAAAGATGCGTGAAAGGAATTCTTAGCAGAATTTAATCACGATCAAGTGAAGTGTTTGCATGAAAAAAAACTGTTCGCGTTGCAGTTTTACATTTTACGCTACTGAGTTCCCATGCTTACTAGGAGCATGCCCGTTAAATGTCGTTGCTGCGTTACGGTGAAGTGCATGACACTTCAAGATCGCATAAAGAAGGCTCTTTTTGAATAAACACAAGAAAGTGTGAAAGGGCTAACTAGGAAGAAAACGTATACACGGAAACAGACGAAATCTTTTCATTTAATCAGTAAAACAACAGGAACGCGTCTTGCATGCATTACAAGTCTAGAAACTCGGAATGCATAGAGGTCTATATCTTTGAAAGTACCAAAACTTGGAATGCATGGAGGTATATCTTTGAAAGTATTAAAACTTGCAATTTTTGTTTTGCTTATTGCACGTTAAGTTTTTTCACAGATTCATATCACGTTCTGCACAAAAAGAATGATGAGAATTGTCAATTTAGCGAATGTTAGTGTTCCTTTATAAAGTTGTTCAAAAACCGGAAATTTAAAAAATAGTAAAATTTTATTTTATTTATTTATTTATTCTCTGCAGCGCCGGAGCATTACAGCAGAGGAGTGGTTACATGATTCACATATATCATTATAAATTGGAAAGTCACATAACAGCACACATCAGCAATTTCCAACAACATCAATAAACATGATTCACACCAGCACACAATAGCAATATTTCGAAAAAACCAATGATGTACTTAACACAGAAACCTACATTGCATTAATAAGGCTAATAAAAGAGTCACTGTTAGCTGATACAATATCAGACGGCAGTTCATTCCATTCCGATATAGTTCTCGGAAAAAAAGAAAACATCATATAGTTAGTTCGACATTTTATTTCGCGTATTTTTTACGTGGTCCTCCTACTCGATATATAGTGGGGCATTTCTAGATAATTAGATTTGTCTATTCCAGTTAAATCATTGTTGATAGCGTAAATAAGTTTAAGTCTATTTTTCTCCGTATTCTTCTAGAGGCTCGATACCCGTACAAACTTTCATTTGCGTCACACTCTCTGCTCGAGAATACTTATTCAAGAATAAACCTCACAGCGCAAGATTTTGAATGCCTTCTATCTTATCTATGAGATATTTTAATGTATGCATATGTGTGTATTACAAACTATTTCCATATAACAAACACGATAAAGATTCGTGAAGCACAATGATACTGTGAGGAAATATTTTTGTTCTATAAATTGAGCGCAACGTAGCGCCACCTGGTCTATCTGTTTGCAATTACTCTTCTTGACTCTGACAACGGGCTGCGACAGACTTAACATTCTAGGACGCTTCGCGATATTTTCTTGTTACCAAGCGAGGCTGCTTGGTAAGAAGAAAATGCATTAGGCTATTTCCTGCGAGGCACAGAATTCCAAGGCTGCTTGGAATTCTGGCTCGAGGAATAGCATATGTAAGAGGTCAAGGGCTCGAAGTGACTGGGCGTGGGTTGTCTTCGTTCAGCGTTGCAGTCCTGACGACGAGAACACAGAATAACTGCGTCCGAAACGTAAGTTTCTTCACCTGAGCGAGACGCTGGCTTTGATTTCAATATAAACATGTTAGAAGACTCTCGCCTCAAAGATGAATTTATTGTTTTACTCATGTCTAATAGTTTTTGTAATGTGATTATACCTCCGACACGAATTACAAGCTCATCATGAACATTGATCGATCTTTTTGTGACCAACCATGATGAGAGCAATATCACAGTATCTTGATAAGATCTGCTAGCCGAAAGCTACTTTTATGAAATATTCGATGTTTGATTCTTTTTTTCCGTTATGGCTGGAAATCTTGGAATGGTGACAATAGAAGTCCTAAACTGATGTTTAAAACAGCAGACTAATAAATCATTGAGCTTATTTCACCTAAATGTGCAGTCCACTAGCATTAAAAGGCGAAGACCTCACGTTGCCATTCGGGTCACTAGATACTATTTTTGATGTCGTCATGCTCACCGAAACGTGGTACTGAGATGATGATGATGCTTTCTTTCTTCTACCGGGTTACAGTCATACTGTCCTTAATCGGGGTTACGGTCGTGGTGGCGGTGTGTCATTGCAGACTAGTGTTTTTGGATTTGAGCTGCTCAGCGAATTATTCTCTTGTGGCGCCGGACTGGGAAGCAGTTTGTATAAACAATATCATGATATCTACTAAGTTTTGTACCGCCCACCTACTGGAAATGTTGCGGCCTTTATTTGCTTCTTAGAAAATGTATTTTATTTTGTCAATGATGAAAGATGTCAGTTGTTCCTCGGTGTCGATTTCAATATAAACATGTCAGAAGAATCTCGCCTCAAAGATGAATTGATTGTTTTACTGATTTCAAATAGTTTTTGTAATGTGATTATACCTCCGACACGAATTACAAGCTCATCATCAACATTGATCGATCTTTTTGTGACCAACCATGATGAGAGCAATATCACTGCGGGCGTTCTCAGTTATGGGCTCAGTGATCACCTTCCCATATTCATGTTTGTAAATCAAAATATCCCACTAAAAGAAACCATAAGACCTCCTTTAATATTACAAGGCATACGTTCTGAAACATGTAACAAATTCAGAGAAAACATTATCACTATTGATTGGAGTCATGTGCTACGGTCTAATGATGTCAACGAATGCTATAGACCTTTTTTAACGAGATGAAACGTGCATACTGCACAGCGTTTTCATACAAAACAATTTATGTCAAGAAAAAGTCTGGAAGCCCTGGATCAGTAATCAACTCTTGAAACAAATTTAAAAAAAAATTCTGTATGATTCCTTTCTTAAATTTCGAAACGAAATAAAGTTGCGTGAATTAAAAAAAATTAAAACCTTTGTAAATACGCAGTTTTAAACGGGCAAAACAACGTTATTTTGCTGCAAACTTTGATGAGTCTTGTTTTAGGCAGCCCAAAATTATGTAAAAGCGTTTGAACTCCTTAATGCGGAACCCCAACCAGGACGGTATTGAAAGTATGACCATTAATAATAGGGAAGTATCCGGTACCGAACTTAGCAATAAATTCAATGACTATTTGTAAGTGTGGGAAACAGTACTTATAACGGTACAGCCATTAACAATTTTACCACCTGCAATGAAACCATTTTTTTTTAAATCCTACTGATGAAGGCGAAGTTTTCTCCACATTAATGAACATAAAAAATAGCCGTAGTCATGACTGTGAGGATCTCCAAATCGGACCTGTGAAATTTGACTTGGATTTGATACTTCCATGCTTAACTCATTTGTATAATCTTATATTATCATCCTATATATTCCCGAAGAGGATGCAGGACGCTAAAGTTTTTGTTCTGTATAAAGATGGGGATAGGAATGATCTCAGTAACTACCAGTCCGATTTCCATCCTTCCTATTTTTTCAAAGCCCACTGAAAAAATCATGTAGCTCCCGACTTTTCAATTTTCTTGGTCAAATACTCCTCGCTGACGGAATCGAAATTTGGTTTAGGAAACATAGATCCACAGAAACAGGTTTACTAGTACAGAAAGAATTAATATTAGATACATTTTGAAAATAAACTTTTAACTTTAGTAATTTTCATAGATTTTAGCAAAGCGTTCGATCGAATAAACCACCAGACTCTTCTTGAGAAGTTAAAATGTAACGATATACGTTGTATTTCCTTATAACTTCTTGCGTCTTAACTGCAATATCACCACCAATATGTTCAGATTGGAAACTCGCCATCCAACATGCAGCGCATTTTTCTCTGGGGTTCCACAGGGAAGCATATTAGGTCACCTGTTGTTTATTATTTACCTCAATGATATTACAAAAAATAGAAACTTCCGCCAATTTGATTATGTATGCAGATGGTACCCGCATCTTTTTCTGACTCAAGAGGAGACATGCTCACTTCCAAGGGAAACTATTTTTTACGCAAGTTAGAACACTGGGTCACCATAAATGTTCTGTCTATAAACCCGTACAAAAAAAGCAGTCCTTTTAAATGTCCAGGATCATGGATCGCATTGTCCAGTGATTTGTGGTTCGGACCAAATAGTGTAGAATGCGTTGGCAGCGTAAAGACACTCGGCGTTGTGTTCTCAGAACACATGTCGTGGAATCCCCATGTTTCTTACATACATAAAAAAATTGTAAAGTAGTAGGGATAATGAACAAATATAAGAAATTATTTCCTGTAACTATAAAAAATATTATTATGTAATTCCCTTTTTCATTCGATTCTTTGTTATAGCCATCTGGTCTGGGGGACAACAACAAAAAGTAACTTCGACAGGTTGAGGTTAATGCAAAAAAGCAATAAGGATAGTTGATAATGTCACACGTGATTACAGTTATCTTCCTTTACTTATAAAGCATAAAACACTTGACGTATCTAGCATGTACTCTAATTAGATTAACTGTCACATATCATCGCGCCTTGAGGAAACATATTATAGTGATTTTTGACCTCGCTAAACTTGAAAATAATATATCATTACATCCCTCACGTCGTTGGCATCCATGACGAATCCCATTATCTAGAACTAATTTCGGCTTCCAGAGGTTCAGTTACAGATTACCGTCACTGTTAAACACCTTATATTCCCAAGAAGTTGATTCACCTTCATTAAATGCCCATACAACTCAGGCTTTATTAAATTGAGTAAAAATGTTTTGTCTTATGTTTAATATATCTTCTACTTCAGTCTGTTTTGAAGCGCAACCTATTTTCATTTACACCTGTTTTATATGCATCTTATATAAGTTATCGTTATTGTGTTTTTCTTTCGTGTCTGGAGATGAGTGTTTGGTAAACTTTCGTTAAATGTTCGTAAAATTTAACTTTCCTTTAATAAATAGAATGTTTTTCTTATGTTTGTTATATCTATCTATTTCAATGTGTATTGAGATGGTACTTATTATATTGCTAAATGTCGTGTTACGTAAGTTATTTTCACTGTTTTGTGTGTGTGCGTGTTTTTTTTGGTGACAGTGCCGCTCTGCCCTGTGTTTTGGGCGGCAGGAACCCGTCAAGCTGCAAACGTGAAGCTTTTTCCTTTCTGGCCCCGTGTCGCATGTGTGTAAAAGCGCTGTGACAAAAATAAACTGATTCTCATTCTGATTTTGATTCTAATAACAAACAGTTCCCGAAAAGCACGTTTCACGCTTTTAATTTGCTACTCTCACCCGGAGGAAATTAAAAACGAGAACTGAATCATCGCCAGATGCATCGTCTTCTTCGAAAAGCACTAACACCCCGAGTTTTTTCTGTCTACCTAATAATATTATTTTGTGCGATTCGATTTAGTATGGCGCCAGATGTCAACCTAAAAATGATAGGTTGCTTTATATTCACGTATATTTTTATTAAAGACAAAACAAAGCAACTGCTGGAAACCGAAAAATAAGCACGGAATTAATGGCAGGGATGCGTGAACCGAGCTGAAGAGAGAAATATAGAGGAGGAGGAGGGAGAGAGTGGCCGGAAGCCGCATAACCACATCCGACCGCAATTTCCCTCTCCCATGTTTTCTTTTTTTTTTTTTGCAGTGCAAAGTGGAGGGAAAACATGGAACCGTAAAGCGCAAGTTTTTTATCCAGGAGATGGGCCGATGATTCGGTGACTGGTTCACTTGAATCCGCTTGGTGGTCGGGCGTGTCGTCCGGACGAAATTGTAATTGTTTTTGTCGGTAAGCAAACTCTTTTTCCAAGTTAGAGATGGATTCGCAGGTACCAAGAGTGTCAGTTGTGAAGTAAAGGTCAACGCCTGTCGTTCAGCGGCTTCGCGTTAGTCCGCTTCCTCTAGCTATCCAGCCCGCGACTCCAGCGAGCGAAGCCATTCCAATGATTAGGCAGTACATGTACTTCCAGTACTTTCTGCAACGTTTTATTTTCAGCCAAGGTACTTGCAAATTTTCAAAAGCCACCAAAATGTTTCGTATTTTTTGTTTTATTTTTTATTATAGAGTTTGTGTTTTCGATGATCCACGGTTGATGTTGTTTTCTACGTGTGTCTGATCGACAGGTGACCATGGAGAAGAAAGTAATCGTGTATCAGCCTGGTCAATTTTCGATCGGCGGTTTTCGGGGTAAAAAAAGCTGAATATGGAGCCGCAAATTGTGGTCTGGTAAGCCGGAAATCCATATGTCATGAAGAAATAAAAACCTTGGCGACACTAAATGCCCTGTCAGTGTGCCTTTAAGACTCATGCATCCCAATTCGGTCATTACTGGGCTGCCACAGATGTGATGCTGACGACAGAGGAACTTTGCTCCCCTGCTTTCAGGTACGAGCTTCTCTGTTCCTGAAAAAACGTGGGTTACAATAGTGTTCGCTTTTATAGGAAGGACTGTACAAACCAGGGATCTTCGAACCCCGCCCCCGGGCCTTACCTGGCCAAAAGAGGTCTTTGGGCCGGCCGTGGCAGGCCGATCGACCTTCCAGGAGTAACAAGTTCCGTGACACCCTTGCAGGCGTGCTCGCTGCCAACGGCGCAGAAATGAGCGTGCACAAAGGAACGCTGCTACAACACAGACCGACCTTGTGAAATGAGGCTGGACGGTGACACATCAAAAAGTGTACGGAAACAAAAATACTGCCATACTTGTATTTTAAAGCCAAGGTACAGATAATGAGATAGGACTGGCCTTTACGTAACAAAATAACCCTCCAATACGCAAAAAAAAAAAATAGAAAAATTCCGGAGCAAGCATACAAATATATATATATATATATTCCAGAACATTGGTTCGGAGTGTGCAGAGTCGTGAAAAATGCAAGTGACAAGGACAGTATTCGTGAAGTCTATGCAAGTTTATGCACCTACCCTGACATCAGACTCGTCGTCAGTTACAGCTTCCATTCCAAATGCCACTAAAAAAAAAAAAAACATTGTTGCCGTTAGTGACTTACGTAGGCACTCGACACCGACGACGACCTGGCATGTTTGGGAAAAGGCGTCTGCCAATACTTTTTGAATTATTAGACACACCATCACGGCGAAACGAACTTTTTAAACCACCTTTTTGCCTTGTTTTTTAATTTTGTTTTTGTTGAAATATATATCATATAACAATGCTGTCCTCCTCTAGAAAGGTTTGTGGGGCGGGTGAATTCAAAAATTCCGCCGAAACATCAGTGTTCAGTTTATCATATTAAACCCAGTTAGTTTTGGACAGCCAATGTAACGAGATCCCCAAGCCTGTCAGAGTATCGCGATACAATCTCTACATCGCCAATTAATTTCGCAACTGTAATAGAAATATATTTTTAAGTATCTCGTAAACTCGAAATAATATTCGAAAACTATTGCATGCTGTGATGCTGCCTAGCTCTTCCGAAAAAAATGAGAAAAAAACAAACACAGAAAGAGGAAAGGCCGTGTATCCTAGGGCGTGTTCTATCGTCATATTATCAACTGGATATTGCCCTTTCCACCATCACCCACCATAATCCCTGTATCATATCTGTGTAATCCTGCATGCGAAAAATCCCGAGTGTTCGTCAAGCAATTTGTGCTTAAGTTTCTTGTGTCGCATCTGTTGCATATTGTCAGTATTAGTTCGATTATTCTGATTCCTTTTTGTCTCTGTTGAAATATGTCAAAGTTCCTATGCGATTTGTTTAATGCCTGGTGAAGTTTACGCGTCCCCAGTATTCTGTAGTGTCATAGTCTCTAGCTAAATACCATGTTAAAAAATAACGTAGGTGTATTTATCCCCCTATATGTTCCTTCTTTACTTTGTACTCTAACTTTCATTTTTCAATACTAATTCACTTAACTAGAGTAACTCATTGAGTTTATTTTCTCATATCTATTAGCTGATTTTTGTTTCTACCCTCCAGACGACGACATATTGTTGATCCGGGACATTAGCGAAAATTTTGGAGACACCTGTTATAAACCTTTGTTTCTAAGAGTTGGGTTGGAAAACCTTCAAAACTGGAATGAAGCGAACGCGACAGTGCAGGGGCCATGAAATGTCTAGTTGAATCGAAAGCACCTGTTCCTGCACTGCTTAACTAGTTGAACCAGTTCAGCTGAAACTAGCGAATATTTTGTCACGTCAAAAACAGATGAAGTCCTCCGCAATATTTACCCGTAGCGACACGCAGTTCTTTTACCATCTGGTTTTCGAAGAAAACGCTACCGATAGGGTTTAGAAAAGTGTACATTTTTTATTAAAAAGCTGATCTAAGATGCGCATTAACATATCTTAAATAAAAATTATTAGGGGTACTAAGTCATGTTCCCCGTGTAGCCGATCCCCTAACTACGTCACTTGGAATGGTACAGTTTTCATAGAGGCAAGACACTTGCGCTGGAAATTTTTTTAATCAGATTAAAATATGACATTCGGAGTTTATTTGGTTGGGCACGGCGGATTTGACTGGATAAAGTTGGACTGATTAACAGTTTGTCTGAAATATTCAGAAAACCCCATGGGTTCGCCAGTACCCTCCAGCATAGTTGAAATAAAGCTTGTAATCGCATCTTCTTGTGGAGTCTTCAGATTCCAGATTGAACAACGCCATTCCTATTTTTAGAGATTGAAACCTCTTTGTTGCTTCACAGATCTGCAGTGACAGGTATTAAAAGTTGCATCAATGTCGGTGAACTAATTCAGTTAAAATCCATAAAAAAACGTTAAATAATATCAATTTGTGTGAAGAACATGTACACTTATTACTTACTTTTTTCTTCAAATTAAATTATAGGTAAAAAAATGGTTGCAAACAAAATTACGAAATATACACAAATTATACAGGTAGTTTCTCCTTAAGACTAAAATATTGAAAGGAAGCCCCTAAAGCTACACTTATTCGGTTTGTGCAGGTGAGTTACGCGGCCAGTGGGACGTAGTATATGAAGTCAATCGTAACAATCAGTTGGTTAACTATTTAAAATTTTGTAATTCACTTTGTAATGATTGAACATAGACAAATGGTTCTAATTAGAACTTTACGAAGCCTCACCGACAACACTAAGTCAACTTGTATATATATATATATATATATATATATATATATATATATATATATATATATATATATATATATATATATATATATATATATATTACTAAGCCCTCTCACTGATCGTTACGATTAACATCCTATACTATGTACACCTGACCGCCTAACTTTTCTGCACAGACCACATACGTTTATTTTCAACGAGTTTTGTTCTTATCTGTTGCGCTTAAAAATAAATACTCGGTATGTAATATTGAATGTAAAGAACCAACAACGAAGCAAAAGAAATTGCAAACATGGAAAAGTTAGAAACACTTGTTCGTATGCTTATGCGATGCTGCTAAATGCAAGCCGGAACAAATTCAGAAAAAACTAAGGCGTTAGTGATAATGATATTGCTAATAAAATCTTTGATTACGGATGCATGTCTAAAGAATAAAACCCCGAATAACATTTGGTGTTACAATCGGTTGCGCCAATTTTCTATGGAAACCTTGATTCAAAAACAAAGAAAATCATGCAGCATTACAATAAATAAGACGCTGAATTAATGCGTGTCCAATTAAAATGAACGGCGCAACGATATTTGTGCTCTCACAAAGGACTGCATAGAACTAAACTTTTATGTTCAAAGACTGAAAAACATGCATTTGCATTCTTTCCGCGCAGTGAAAGTAGTATAAAAAGGAGTAAAGAAAAATGAACTGCATTAACCTTAACTAAATCTATACGTTTATACGTCGTCGTCCTCCCATATACATCTATATGTCGTCGTCCTTCAATTGTACATATCATCCGATAAGCATTTTTACTTCACGTGGCGCCGCGGGCCTCCATGGTACGGACTGACGCATTTCCGCGGTGCCACGGATCTCCTCAGCTAATAAATATTACTACTACTACTAAGTGCTAAAATATGTGAGTTATCCTGTGTGGGTTATATTGACACCGGCAATGGAGAACCAATGAGTTTAAAAATAAAAATTAACATTCCATGAAGCAAACATTCGCCTTGAGCAAATTAAAACGGAACGCCTTCCATCGTGTAGCTTCGTCGGAACGGTGACTTACCCAAACAAGCCGACTACCAATGCCTCTATGTCCGCGCTCAGTTCAGAAAAGTGCTACGACACAACATACATTCATAGCATAGAAAATCTGAACATTTACTTAAATTAAATTATTGATAAAGAAAAACGATGATATGGGAGAACAAGTAAATAAAAACAGAAAGAAAGGGTATATTTGGGTGGAAGGGAAACGTAATCGAAGCTTTATTCATCATTTTGCCCGGACCAAACCGTACAAATATCTTAACGTTTTTGGTTTATGTGGAAAGTTCGGATATTTCAGTAATAATTTCACGCATCGAGTAAAGAGACCATTTTCTGTGTGCCGCTATTATTGAAGGGCAGTCAAGCAAGCCTACGCCCACGCGTCAAATCGAACAAACACAGTCGAAATTAAAGCATCACATACAGAAATAAACATTGCGCATTGCACGAATGTATCAGGGTATATCCCTGAAGCTGCCGACCGCTATAAAGGGCAGAGCAACCTGCTATCCCTTCGTAGCGGAAGTAACCTTCGGTGTACCAGCTCTACAGTTCAGCGTGGAGCAAGCATTCTCGGATCTTAAATCTAGTTTATCAAGTCAGTGGGCTCGAATAGCACCCAATGCATTGGATCACGTGCTGTTTCTGAGATCACGCCCATTTCTTGCAGTGTCTCTTGCCCGGATTATTCAATTATCTATCGTTGCAACAAGAGGAAAATTGCTGGATAATTGCAATAGCTTAATTTTTTCATCAAATGATGACAAATTTTAATAATCAGTTTTTGTTTTGATTTTCCGTTAAACAGGTAAACTAACCGTTACAACCACTAACGCACCATTTATTTTTTTATGTTGTTTTTCTTCAGTTTCGTAGCAAATACGGAACGGAAAATTCGTGTCTCGAACGGAACTGAAAACAGAGTAAAAAAGAAAATGGCTGACATTTTTTTAATTCTTAAAGTTTCTTTTTAAAATGCGGGGGCGTTAAGGTTGATGACCTCAGTTCGGCTGGCGCCTTGGGCAGAAATACCTTTATTATTTTACTGCCTAACTTGGGTTGTTCTGTTAGTCCAGGTAGTGCCTAGGACAGGACATTGAACGGAAACAGATGCTTCTCACCATTCTATGTTTATTACGTTGCTCTCAATGCCTTTTAGCACCTGTAGGATACAAAGCTTTGTGCTGACTTTTCTGACTCACGAAGAAAGGAGAGGCGCGTTTCCGCCCTTCCACTGCTCCTCTTTCAACATCATTTGTTTCTGCTCCTCTTTCTTGCCCTTTCCAGCTCTCTTCATCCCGCGCGCTTTTTCAAACTACTTTGTCTAGCTCCTCCAGGTCCTGCGTGCAGGGTCCGTATCTCAACAAGCAGCTGAGTCTGCTTAAGCACCCGTCACCGGGGTTTGCTTCCTGGCACTGGTGGCCGTATTTTTGTTTTTTTTTTCAGGATCGTTTAGCATTAACGAACTCACAAAGCTACAGAGTTCATGCTTACGCTACACTTGAGGCTAGTTGGCCCCATAAAGCTGCCGCTTTCAAAATATTTCCCCTGACACCCTGCGTGCGACGTCAGAGCGCCGAATGATTACAAGGAGTAGAGGGTGAACGCAGAAAACGTTGGTTACTTTGGGCTTCACCTCTTCTCCTTCCAACAAGAGCGAACAAGAGCATCGTTTGATACTCGCGCAAAGTGCTGCGTTGGAACGCGCGCGCACACAGTTTTGATCAATAATGCAATTAAATGTAAAGATGCAAGTGAGCTGGACAAGAATGACGAACATAATCTCTGGAGAAGGGAAACAAGAGTGACAAAGGACAAACGCAAATCTCCTGCACAGCTAGGTGAGTGGTGAGCGACCGAAAAATCTGTCTGGTCGGGGTATCGAACCCGCAACCTCTCCATTTACCGTGGAGCGCTCTACCAACTGAGCTAACGTGGGGTTATACGTCAGTAGAGCAGACGGGTTTTATCAGCTGCCACCAGCCTAACACCAACAAGGGTGGAGCTTGCAATTTAAGGTTATGATTAATAATGCAAATAAATGCAAAGGTGCAAGTGAGCTGGACAAGATTGACGAAAATAATCCCTGGAGAAGGGAACAAGAGGGACAAAGGACAAACACAACCGGGTTCGATACAGGACCAGGCGTATTTTTTCGTTCGCTCACCAGTCACCTAGCTGTGCTTGGAGATAATTGTTTTGTCCTTTGTCCCTGTTTTCCCCTTCTCCAAGGTTTATTTTCGTCGCGCTCAAATCTCCTCTTCTTTCGCTTCACCTTTCTATAGAACTTTACACCCTTAGTCGTATGAGAGCTGCCATCTTGGAAATAGGCGACGCGGCCTCCATTAGGTTGGTACAAATCGTCGCTTCGCTCTCCACCTTCGCGCCTTGGTGTTTGCGTTGTAGTCGTGTCTTTCGTCCCGTTTTACGGCGCTTGCTTGCCTTATTCCGTAAGGTATTGTTCAATGCCTATATCAACTACCTACCTTCATCACATCATAATGGGCACAACTTCTGCAGTTACTTTTATAGCCCGATATTTATATTTCCTGCCGGGGTACTGAAAGCATATGATGACGAAGCACATGAATCAGGGTTAGCAGTGAGGCACAATGATTTTGTAGATAACTTAGTCGGCACGATGGTTCAAATTTTGACAATTACTGAGTACAGCTAAAGCATGCTTACCAAGTCTGGCCTATAAATCGCAATTTAAGTGCGTACTTTTATGATCGGGCACTTAGAATTGAGGCGTGTCAAAAATTGTAAACGTAAGCAGACCATTTGTGTATGCGTTTCTTTAGCGCGTGATCAGTTTCGTAAAAAAAGAAATAAAAAAATCAGTTTTTATTGATCATGTAAAGGAGCTCGTCGAGGCGATAGTCAACGAATGTTTCACTTGCTTTTTGTCTGATTCTTGGAATGATGTTACATCTCTATCTTGCGATTTGTTTGTTCATAATATCACACATACACGTGCTTGATTTTCTCAACCATCTTTGCGTTATAAATATTGGGGTAGTCGGTTTACAAATGCATTTCAAGCGACTGCCGATATCCGTCTCATTTTGACCGTGTTCCACGTGATTTAATGATTGTTTTCAGACACCCAGTTCAATCCACATAATTTATTTTAACACAGAGGTTGGTAATTTTCACGTTAGATATTCACAGACAGCATGAGAGCACCGAGGTTTGAAATAGCGTATGAAAAAGCGTAGTCTTCTATACGCCAATTCAAACCGCGGTTTGGTCTCGGAGTACGTACAGTAACGACGACGCCTTTTCTTTGTTCCTTGGGTAAGCCAATCGTTAGTGCAAGCGTTGTTTTAACTATTGCCAGCACCCTGAGTCCACGATATTTTACGCAGGAAGAAAGCCTTCAGTATACAATTCACCCGAGTCCAGCGCTGCCGATGGCGAACGTTCAATTCGGAATGGCTGGCGACGCGGAAATTTACAAACCACATCTTTCCAACAAAAATAAAAATAAAGGGATATATGGATACGCAGGTCTATAAAGTGCCACCTAATATCTGAATTTAGCCATACATTCGTAGTTAATTCGCCTGTGCCGTTTATTTTTATTTGATTAATTTTACAGAAGGCTAATGTCAGGTTAAAATTTAAGTGCCAATCACTTAAATATTATTATCTGTATGCCATAAGCAAATTGTTCATATACAAAAGTTTTTTTCCTAAGGAAATATATAAAATGTTGTTTATGAACACTTCAGCAGGGCTAATAATTAAAAACATTTTCTACTCGGTCTAGGTCGTGCTGTCAAAATTTCTCTGGAGTACTTAAGTATTTTTTTAAAACAGGCCGAGACAATGTAATTTTATTTTATAACTTATCTGCGTCATTGTACGATACGTTTTGGCCTGCGATCTCCACGAAAAGTTGGGTCTCTACGAAAAAAACATACAAATATAAGTAATATCGCGAGTTCATCTGTTCTTCTTGAGTCAGCACACAGCTAATCTAGTTGTTGGCCTCCTTCTTCACATTCACATCTTTCCATTTTTTAGGTTTTTTTTAAACTAGTGTCCACGGGTAGGGTCATAGACGATGGCAATCTTTCCTGCACACCACTTCAGTCGCCTCAACCCCGACCTTAGTGAAAGGCAACGAAATCGTTCCTAAAAAAGCCCCCAGTTCAGGCTCCAAACCACCTTGTAGTCTTCAGAGTGGTTCAGTACCACTGTGTTATTTGTACAAGAAAACATTTTTCTTTCAAAATTTAGCAAAAACTTCATAAAACAGAAACACAGACGCCCGCGCGTTGAAACCGAAACACCATATGTTGAAACAACTTGATGCTGGCGAGTGCGTCTGCGCCCTCTATCCGCCGATCATTCAACAACTGAGATGAAAAGATCTGTAGTGTTCATATGGTTTGAGCCCTGCACATCCGCGTGGAAAACGCGCGACTGGAAAAACTCTATCATGCACGTGGCAATACCCTAATAGAAAGTTTTAGAATACGGGTCCCAACGATAGAAAAGCTATTTGTTACCGACAAGCATCGACCACGAAGCATGGACATATTTAGTAGACTTCGTAATCTCAGTTTTAAGTATTTCGACAACCAGAAGGTTATTCGGGGCGTTAGCTTATAGTCATACATGTGTAGTGATTGTGCATGCATCAGCTCGTGCGTCATTACTACTTTGTCGTCTCCGAGCTAAGCCATTTAACGCGATAGAAATTAGGAGCTCATGTCACAAAAAATCAGGCGTCGCCGTCGGCGTTGGTGTTGGCGTCGGCTTAGCGTTCAATGGGACCGAAAAAAATCCATAATCTAACGTGCGCTGCAACGTCTGTCACACTTTCGAAAAACGTGGCTTCTCGCATCGCATTATGAAATTTACCCGCGAAATCCGGCGGGACAATGTTCTCGCCACGGATAGCGGAAACTTTACCCTTCAAACATAACTAATTATTTTCCCTCAAATATAGCAAAAATTTTTCCTGCGAAATGTAGCGCAAATGTTTAGCGTCCAAATAAACAGAAAAGTTTGCCGCCAAACCTAAGGTAAATTTTCCCGCAAGATTTTCCTGCAAAATTTCGCGGGTCGATACGGTCGTGACGTCAAAGCCACGTTTGACGTAACGTGACGAGTGACACTACGGACTAGACCACGCACACACGCTTGCGCGCGTTTATATAAAATTACTGCGAACGGGACACGATTACGATATTGCCTTCCAATCTGAAAGGCGAAGCTTAAGCACCGATGCATCGTTGCTAAACCGACAACTCGGCGCAGCATCAACGCCACGTCGACGTCTTTTTCACACTTGATTCGGCTCTGCGCTGTATGCGTGAATATAAATTTTACTTTGCTGAAGGTAACACAAGCCAGCGTCGGGTTCTGCGCAACCAAAGCGTGAGACCCGCGAAATTAGACGATGCGTCTCGTGCTCGGTTGTCTGCCTCCTATGAACTAAAGTTAAGTCGGCGTAACGAATGCACCGAGCACTCGGTGAGGCCGGTATAATGAGGCGCCCGCAATGCACTCAACGATGACAACCCCCAGACTGTCTTGTAATGAGTGGTGATGTTTTTATGCTGTCTGTCTGCCGTGCTGTCTGTCTAATGAAGCTTGCGGTACATGTCAATGAGATCCAGCAATGTCTTTATAGCCGAGGTAGTACACCACATTTTGCTGTTCAAGGCAGAAATAGTCACGGGTCCTGTTTTTGGCATTCGACTTGTGCTTTGAGCAAAGTTGTGATTCGGCGTTTATGCGTTCTCTGTGTGTTCTTTTTCTGAGTCTTTGTCTTTGAGCGGGATAACAGCAAGAAAAGCCACTAGGATTTGTAAGTTAATTCTATTTGAAAAGTAGACCCATTTCAATAGTCACGTATCGATTGATAAGTGATTTGACCCACTACACAAGACCGTGACAGCCAACACCTCGAAATTGAAAATAGCCCGAGAGGCGAGCTTTGACTTGTGCTCGCGCCGCAGGAGGACTCGTGAAGCCGATCCCACATTTAACTCCAGGAACTTACGCCTGTGTCTGCCATTGCGCAGGGATTTCATAGCTTCCAACATAAGGTGAGAGTTTTGAAAGGGTATTTTAGCATGTCTCTTGAGACTTAAGAGCGGCCAAAACTAGAAGACGATCTAGAAAACAGAGCAACACTACCACTCAGAGTATGATTCAAGCGAGCTAAGGTAAAGCGAACAACTACTGCAGCATGTATTGCTCACGAACATGCCTCATAGAGCGGGGAACATTATCGTTTTGTTTTAAAGCGAGCGATACAGGGTGCTGTCCTGCTTGTTTGCCTTACAATTCTCTCGAAAAGACCTCTTGCGAAATCGGAGCGACCATAATGCTGTAGTTATGCACACAACTGCTTAGGATTCCAATAGAAACAGTTTTCCAATCTGTGTTTATGACATCCCACCACAAATAAACACAAAGCTTGTATTTATTAATATCTGACGGTCCTTAATTTTATAATAGAGTTGGTGTTGCCTACCAATACGTATATAATGCTAGAGAAAGCTTTTGGGCTCCCAATGTGCTAGTGCTTGCGTAGGTGAACGCAGAACTAGGATAGCAAATACAAGAAGTATCCTGGAAGGCTAGGTTGGACATTGCGCATGTTCCATTTAAAATGTCATGGAAGTAATATATTCACGCATGATTGGTTGGAAGCAAAAGCTACGTAATTTTTTCTACAAAAATGTGGGCGGAGAAGGCTAAACCATAAACTCCGCCCCTGCAGGACGTGACATAGTTGTGATGTTTTGGTTAGTACCAATTACGTTTGAAAAAGCACTAACTACGAAGCATATATCTCTCGCTTTGTGTTGTTTCCCAAACTACGTGTTCGTCGGGCTATTATGCAACTCTTCAACTAATTTAGTTATTGTTTCCGCAAGTAAGATTACTGGTGGTATCGCGACGTATTCAAGCACCCGGATGCGATTTTTCGTAAACATTCCTCTTCAAATAGTGTGGCGTTGAGATTCTGCGAAGCTGCGAGAGACAACATTAGCGCGAGGAGCCGTAGGTGAAGAGACTACAAAAAGAAGCTCAAGGAGGTTTATTACTGTGGGTTTCTACGCTGCGGGGTGCTTCCAAAGCTTGGCGGCGAGCGATGAGCACGTAGCTTATGACTGAAGGCAGTCGGCATCTCTGCCGGCATCGTTTCCATCGCTATTGGGCGTCATCTCGGGGTCCGGCGCTGCAGGGGACACTTTCCCGAAACGCTAAGCGAGAGATGAGACGAGCGAAGGGGTCTTGGGCTGCTCGTCAGTATACTCACTGTCATGCATTGCGTGAACGGGACAATGACCACCATCGTCGGACCGTCCAAGAACGATTCCACCGTTACGAAGCCTGTTTACTCTGCTACAAGGGCATTTCTATATTTTCAACCTGATATTGGTAAGTACACCATTATTTCGTACTTAAACTCCGATACAAATATTGTCACGAACGACAAACGACAAGGCGGCGAATAACTGTACACACTAAACGTTTAATGGAGCGAACTTGTGTCCATAACAATGAAGAAGGATGTTAGCGTGGCAGGCGCCGTTGGCGGCGTAACAGCAGGATCGAACGCTGGTGCGAGACTGACCTGGCACGCCATAAGGAGTCCCTTATGTACCTGCGTAAGTTTCTGGAAGATTCGCCATAGAACGTTCGCCGCATAAAGCCGTCGTACCTCGATCAGAATACGAGGTTCTTGAACGTGCAAGAACAATAAATTGAAAGGATAAAGAAATGCACGTCCGACACCAGGAATCAAACCTGGGGCCTCCGCGCAGCCCAGCACGGTAAAAACTCTGCCACCCATGCGCTTGCTCTGTAATGCGCGTAGCAATACCTTCACAGATGCAGAGCAACGGCGCTACGGTGTGGGTATGCTATCTTATAAAAGATGTGCTGGTCGCTGGGGTCTGTGCACTCCTACTACACAAGAAAGTGGTCATCCTACTATGCCATCAATTTTAAAATGTGAATCCTTCCACCCGCCAGAGTATTGTTGTTTGAAGTTATTGGAGGATTGTCATCATATCTTCCGTCCGTAAAGGTCGGTTTAAATCATGTTAATATTGTCAAACTCTAACACTTCATACGTTTTGTATTTGATAGTGGTTTGGTGAATAATGAGTTGAATATTCAACTTAATTGATGCCGGTGTCTTTCTCACATTTCCAGATGAGTGACGCCAGTTGCCGGGTAAAACGCGTAGAACAACTGTTCCCTTGGGCGGTACAGGACTTCTTTGTGTTTCGCTTCGCGGCTCCACGGCAACATCAAGAAAGTATAGTTGGTTGCCGACAGCAGGCTCCTCCTTGGTAAAAATACTCAATTTATTGCTTATGCAAAATGTGGCTGATAACCGCTTGAAAAACTCTCGGTCACACAAAATGTTATGTAGCAAACATTAAACCCTGTGCAAGCCTTGTGTCTATACCTCTGACACTCTTAGTAAATACCAACCGAAAAAGCTTAGTACCAGGAAAACACAAACGTTTGAAACAGCACTTTTCAGAGCATTCTTCCTGTCAATTTGAAAAATAAAAAATTATAACTGGCCGGTCACTACAAATACGGCCTGGAGTTCTAGTTTATCGACCCTGTCCCTTGGCTCCAAGAGACCTCCAGTGCTGGCGTTCGGTCTAATAAGGCGCATTCCTCGGTCAGGCCCGTTGTGGAGTGCTGCAGCGGGCTGTTCCTAAACAGATTCTGGTGTCTGCAGAGGTACCGGACTCTGTATTACAATCTATAAGTAGCCACCACCACAACTATAAGTGCACATATAGTGCCGCAGAACGTATGCCTTACACCGAGCGAGCCAAAACCGCAGTCAAATTTTGACACTGAAAATTTAAAGTAGGAATCTAATCCGAGCTTGGATGGTTGTGTGCCTAGCTCGAAAGGGTCAGCGCCGGCTGCCGAGAGGCTGGTTCCTGCCAACCCTCTTGTCGGCCTCTCGAAAAGGGTAAGGACTTCATGACGACATTTTGTCGGCTGGTTCAAAGCCCACCAGAGCCGTGCCCCTATGCAGCGCCACACACACAAGATGGCAGTCCCACCAATCAGAGATGCTGCCGGCATTAAGGAGCGCGTCGCCACTACGGTCGTCCCACCAACTAAGGACGCCGTCGTGCAGCCCCTCATTGCCCTGACCACGGTGACGACAACGAAGGATGCCACCGGAGACGGGGGCTCTCGCCACCATGACCGAGGTTTCGACCACCAAGGGCCTGTCGGTTCACTTGCCATCAGTGAAACCAGTTCAGCGGAAGCCGTGAACTGCACATTTCTGCTACCTGCTCCACAGTCATGGCCGTCCAGCAGCTGTGAATTCTCTTCAGCTCCAAAACCTTGTTCACAGTCACCGCAGATAGATAGCTTAAAATTAAAAAAAGAAAGAAATGAAAGTACGAAAAGACAAACAGAAACAGATTTTGCTGGACTACAAGCTGTGGTTTAATACTTCATTTACATGAGCCTTGACCATATGCCACTCTTTCTTTCTTATTCTAAGCTATAGATACAATTTTATTTCATATGACGATAATTCCAGCGTCCTAAAGCACCGCAAATATTAATTGTCTTGTTAGGTTTCATGGAAATAAGGCTGACGCATTTTTCTTTGTTTTCTTAGATGGCCATATTTTCAAGACTTTTCCGGGTAAGCGGGCTTTTGTTTCCTTTTAGAATGCTGATGTTGCTGAACACGGCAGAGCATTCACAGGTGCTGTAGTTCCATTCACATATGCTGCGTGCTGTTTTGTCTCATCATTTAAGCAATTTTCAGTTTGACCAATGTAACATTTTTCACGTGCCAGGATAATGTGACAATCAACCCCTGTCACACGGTGGCACATTGTGTATTGTAAGGAATGTTGCATCTTTTCTCCTGGTTAATGTTGCAGTTTTCTTTGCAGCTCATTGAATTGGCTTGCTTACAGAAAGAGGGTGAGCTGAGATAGTTGGTAAGAATACATGTTAAATACAGCAACGCACAGAGATCCTCGTCCTTTGTGCGTTGTTGTGTTCCACACGCCTTGTTTAGAGCAGAGCACGCGACTGTACTGACCTGCCTTTCGGCAACTTTTTTTAATTTATGGGTTTTGTCATGAATGTCGGATACTGCTGTGATTTCATTCTCAGCTCTTTTCTTTTTCTCTTCCATCTGTATCAGCTGAGTCGCAGTACAATTTTCTGCAGATATTTTCAGATACGCATACCAGGAGATTAATCGGCTAGCCAGAATCGCGCAGCTTGACATTGTTTTTTTCTAATCATTGATAATTATTTTGGTGTCACTATTTCTTAAATGGCCGATACAAGAGCAATGTTAGCAACACTTCTGTTTATACTTTTGTAATTCCAAGGAGCAAACGAAAAAATAATTTTGCTCGACCTGGGTTTCTACATGCGACATTTACGTATCTCTTTGAATTGTAGAGTAAGGTTGAGGAACATGATGAACCCGCCACGGGTAGTTTATCTGCTACGTTTAGGGACGGGATGTACTGCCTCCTGATATGTGTCCAATGTATCGTGGTGATATTGGTAGCCTTTCCACTTATTGTGCAGAAGCCCTGAAACGCGTGCGACAGTGGCCACGAAGGCTTGTGGGTTTAGTTGCAAATCCGACAAAGGTAATCTGGCTTGCCCCTGCAAAGAGTCGAAAAAAAAGTTAGACCATCTCTAGACCTGCAAGGACCTATTTTTTCGTGTTGATTAAAGCAGAGATATTGCTATTTTAATCATCGCTTTATAAGCTGGATGGTTTCAAGTGTCCCATTATTAGAGTCTGCTCCATTTTATCTTCTGTAATATGGCTGTAAATCAGTCAGGTGCGCTTCTTGATGTTAGTATTAGGAATTCTTTCTTATTAGTATATCTTGAGATATTGCAGACGTCAATTTTTTTCTGCTTTTTTTAGTATTTGTCAGTGTACGTTTTTAAGAAATTTGTGGAAAATTGCAGTTCTGCCGAGTCTGATGTGTTTCTCTGTATGTATCGTCTTTTTACGAGCGGTACCAGGGTTTATGTTTTGACGCATAGGTAGTTTTGTTTTTAAAAGTACTTTATTTTTCTAATGCAAAACGTTAACTCAAAACGGTAGAATGATGTAGAAACGTGGGTCGCAAAATTTTATTTTCGAAAGTAAGTATGAACACTCACTGGTATAGCAAAATGTAAGCAATTGAACCTTCTTAAATCACAAATGTTGTGCGAAATGTCAGTCTTTATTTGATCACGTTTTGAAGCACACTGCCTCTATAGTATAGTTTGTCACATATAACCTAATATACATGTGTGCCTCAAATATTCGGGACAAGAGTAAATTCAGCTAGACAATGATATACAAAAATAAAACATAGCGCAAAGTATTATATTGAGGTATTCGAGGGGACATCAAAGTAGCTAAACTTGCCAGTTATGATTACACTGGACGTCTCAAAGAAAGGTGAGCGCGGAGGCGAGCTTATTAAAAGTGAACATACCCTGACCTGTGACAGGGAAGGCAAAGAAATGCAGGTCTTTGAATACACAGCTCTTTTCGGAGACAGAGTGTGTTGACCTTTCCTTTACGTATCTTGTTTCCTGCGGGTTTAAGATTAAGTCATAAAAACGGCAAATGCATTGGGTTCAACGGAGCAAGCAGGCGTCCTTGTTCAGGTCTTCTACTTGTTTCGTCGCCTGCATTCCGTGCTGGGACCGCAAAACGCTGCTTGATAGCCGCTCTTTATTAGCAGCCGTCGACCGCGCGACACCTGCTCGCATCGATACGATGCTTTGATGAAGACGTGAAACGCGCATTCTGCATCCCGGATATTATTGAAACATCGCTTTTACAAATTAACTTTTAAATCTCCCAAAACTGTAAACAAGCAGCGGTATATATTCTAAAAAAAATATTGGGTTTATAATAACTTCCGTGAGCTTTAATTGCATGAAAACAGATGTGACGGTCAGCGACAAGCAGGACAGGTTGTCTACTGTTTCACTAAACGCAGACACTGCTTTCTTTATCTAAATAACCCTACACCGGTTCTCGCGCGTAGGAACGCCTGGGCGACTGCGTAGCTCCTTTTGCTCGCCGGTGGTTGGTTCTGGACGTTGCTTAACCGGGTGACAGGTGCTAATTTTGTGACGACGTAGAGGCGTCACAGGATGCAGAGCTGCGGCGCTTGTGTTTCTAGGAGACATACCTCCCATCATTTACGACATTTTCGTGAAACTTGTTTTCAAATGTCCAACCTAGCGATCCTGGGTCCGTCATGCCCTTTCATCGGCTCCTCAATGCCCTAGATTTTTTAAAATATCCGAGAGCCAGGAGGATCATTCTGTACAGTGCAGTGACAGCCACGCCCCCAGAAATATAGGGGAACTGACCGGCCGCAATCATGCACCTCGCTCAGCCTAGCAAGATTCTTACGGCGGCTGGAGGTGCGTGGTTTATTGGGGGCATTCAGAAAAAAATAGTTCCAATTCAAACGAGCTTAGGGTTTAGTTTCATGCAATGCTGAGAGTCAAAGTATTGAAACCGAGAATGCACCAGTCCTGTCTATGGTCAAAGAGGTCCCACAATAAAACTTGCCCAGTGTTACGTGTAGGGATTTTGGGAAGTAGTCTACTGAAAGTTAGGTGTGAACGCTAACCCAACATTTGGTTTGGTTTCGGCGCATTCGCATTAGTGAGCCCTTCTTTTAAGACGCCTAGATCGTTGGGGCCCGTATACTCTAACTAACCTAAGTTTGTTTATAA
This sequence comes from Ixodes ricinus, assembly GCA_037355805.1. Taxonomy (NCBI): domain Eukaryota; kingdom Metazoa; phylum Arthropoda; class Arachnida; order Ixodida; family Ixodidae; genus Ixodes; species Ixodes ricinus. The sequence goes on along the minus strand of JAZHYW010003679.1, from coordinate 174,230 downwards.
TCACAGGCTAAGATTATGAACGGATAAATAATGTGCTGAGCTCAGAACATTATTAGGGTTCGGCTGTTACTCTCCCGTCGGCGATTTGATACGAGCCATTACTGTGATCCTTATCAAGCCATTGATAAGGATGGGAGTGTTATTGCAGTGCTCGTACCCAAGAAATGAGCTACCTTTGAACATCATAATCGTGGGAGAAATCGCGTGAATATGAAAACACTGGAATGCCCGTTACGGTGTCAAATTTTGAGAAGAGAGCGTTGAAGAAGAAATTTGAATTTATCCTGGTTATTAGCGTTAATTGCGAGTGTACTTTTGTTTGCATTATTGAGATGAGACTTCAAATGACTCAATGCTGATCCGGGTTCTATTTATAATATATATATGTAAAATATATGGCTTGAAGCAATGCACTTGCAGGATAATTCAGATATATGCGAACGCCATAGATAATTATCTTCAGGATATAAAATTTTGAATATCGAGGCGTGCTGACTGCAAGGTTCGCTAAACTACTTTTCATAGCAGTCATTGTATCATCCAAGCATGCACGAAGAAATATCTTTTGGGGTATTTTAGTAACGTTTATGACGTGTACACGAAACATTAAAAATTCCATTGAAATATTTCAATTTACAATAATGTTCGAAGCACGTCAATAAGTATACTCATTAGACATGCAAATTCATTAAAAACAGTCTACGTCATGTAAAACGACAAAAATATAGCAACATTATTATTTTATTGTGTAATATAACGAAATATATAATAAAAATGCTTCGTCGTTTTTGTCACTATTTATGCATAAACGCATGTTGTTTCTCTAAGTGTTGGAAAATTGCACGTAATTATTTAAGAACAAAACTCTAATTCTCATTATTTTTATTTTTGCCTAACCGTTTACAAAGACTTGAACTAATCTGTCATGGCAAATCATTAACATATCACACCTTTAAGAAAAAATGATGAGTTTTCATTGAAATTGCGCCAGCTTGTCCTCGTTTAGTTGCTTAGGCGAACGACTCGGCTACAATGATTCTTTTCTACAACGAACAAGAGCTGTACATCGGTGCTGCTCTATCTTAAGTTATAGACTGTCATGCTGCACCTAGCTTAGTTAGTTTTATATTTTTTGCGTTGTTTCATCTCACCCACCCTTCCCCTTGGCCCATTAGCTCTCAAAGGAATGTTACCGGACGCTACTGCTGCCGGCAGTTGAGAACTGCATGCGGAGCACACTATCGTGAGGCCCAAATCTCTAAAACGAGGCAGCACGATTACAACGAAAACAAGGAGATGGAACAAGTATCTGGAGAGAAGATATCTTGGTGTTCAACATTGTGTGACGTTAAAAAAAGACCAACTTAAACTTTCTAGGTATGCACGCATGCCAAGTGGATTACAGATAAAACTTGGTAACCACGGTGGTTTTGTTATTGAGTGTTGCCATGCCTGTTGATACAGTGATGCTCAACCATTGTGATTTATTAAGCAGATATCAAATAACAGGCATGACCTTGGGAGAGGCAACTCAATTTCTGCAAGGGTGTTTAATGACACGTGGGCTATATCATTCCTGGGAAAAATACACATCGAGCAGAAAAATAGCTTGTGTCATACTGGTTCCTTCCATAAGGCAAATTTAGAAGAAAAACAAATGTCTACTCAAATTAGTATTCCGATTAATTTAGTTACCTTTATAAATAGTATATTTATAGGTTCCATTTCAATTACAATCATGCTGGGCATATGTGATAACTGTTTAATCCACTCACATTATAGAGATGTACTATGCGCACCGCTTTACTGCACCTCGTAAAATACACTCAATCCGGACGCGTATTGAAAAGGGGGAGGTTCTTAGGAGCGAACACAAGGAAACACAACTATAAATCTAACTAAGCTAAAGACAGCACGGCTGTTGATAACCAAAGATAGCGCAGGACCGATGTACAGTCTTTGCAATTTCTAGAATATGTAATCTTAAAGCCACCGTCGTACGTCACAGCCCCTACGACCAAGACAAGAAAGGTGAACTTAAGTGAAAATTTGTTGTTTTTGTCATAAGTTACTTAATGTTTCTCTTCACAGGTTCTTCGCAAGTCACTTAACACGGTCAAAAAGATTTTTAAACGAAAGTTTATTTTTATTGACGTTCCAATTTGCCACATTTAGAGACACGAGCTCTGTTTCTGCATATAACAAGATTACAAGAAATAGCTAACCGAAATTGTCTTTTATATTTTAACTAGCATAATAAGGTTATAAGTGTAGTATATTTTAGGTAATTTTTTATGAATTATTTTGTTGTAAAAAATGTGGGATTGTGTCACTGAAACGTGTTTATTTAATTCGTTTCGCGAATATATTTGCATACAAATACTGTATTGCAATTTTTACTATTCTTTATATATATTAAACCTTTTCAAAAATAGGTAAAAAACATGTTACTACGGTCATGATTTGTAGTGAAATCGATGGCTATGCAAAATTTCACTGCTAAAGTTTGGCAATATTTACGTCTAACACCCGTTATGTACTTTCCAGCTATGTATCGCTGCACTGCCCAGATAATTGCTTCTGTATTTTTTAACAGAAACGTCTATATTATTTTTTTCATGTCGCAATATCCAGCGACTTTTTGTTTGCTTACCCTTAGAGAACAGTAGGCTACCTATAGTTGTGCATGGCGAATGGACTGATAAAATCTGAAAAATAAATTTCCAGTTCTCACCTTCCAACTCATTGTATAAAGGTCATCATAACCTAACGCATACCCCGGAGCGTGGTAACCAATGAGTTTGGTGTGCTGGGGAGGTTTATAGCCGGCGTTACCAAAGTTGTACCATGAGTTGCACGCCTGTTAAAGAACGAAGTATTTTAGATATATACAATATGTTTCAACTTCGTGCGTTTGCATTGTGTTTCTTCCCAGGCTCTCCTAGAATACTCAAGCAGCATGCCACAGAAACACCTATATTGGGTCGAAAACGCTTTTGCTCTAAAGATTTATTTATTTTCCAAGTACTCTTGTTTTTTTTTGTTTTTTTATACACTGAAAAAAACATATCACTTTGCAAAACATTAGCCAAACATGCCATGTCTCAACCAAACGACCATAAATGAAGCATAATCTGACATTTCCAAAGTAACTTTATTCTAGAAAAGGCAAGTGACAAACGCCTTTTCAGGCATAGAATACTAAATCTTCCACCTTGTTCTGCAATTTAAGTCACACCCTAAATGATCATATCAGGCCAAATCATATTATATTTAATTAAATATTGGGTTTGTGATATTTCAAAAATATAGTTCAAAAAATATATATTGGAAAAGAAACGTTTGGCAGAAAAAATAAATTACTAGAGTTCAGGTACGTTGCAGTTTACTATATAGTGCCTTCGCAGGCCGAGAAAGCAACACTCGGTCGTGGGCTTCTAGATTATACACGTTTATCATTTCTCCCGTCATAACTTTTATCATTTATTCCTGCTTCCTTGTTCTCGAAAGTGGCAGTTCATCTTCGCCCTGAGCGCGCGATGTTCAAACCTTCTTTGCCGAACATTTCAGATGCCGACACACTCTAGATAAGAAGCTTCCCAAGACATCGTCGAGTCTGTCTTGCTCTCGCTTGCTGTTTCGCCGCCAAATATCCGCCCAAATTTCTACTGCCTTGAGCCCGTTCTCTGCTTTGCGTTTGGCACAAGTTCACCGCTTAAGCCTTTATTTTCAGTTCACAGTTCATTCTCTCGTCACCTTCATTCTTGACATTTCTGGTGCAGGTACGGGGTACCGCATCCAATGAAACTTACCCCTCCCCGGTCTCGCAGCGCAAGCCCTGTCTCCTGCTAAAAAGACTCTATGTGGAAGCGACCGAGACCCGAGGATGCCGCCGTGTTCCAGGCTTGCCCCCAGAGTTTTGGCTACCGGTAGAGAGGACCCACCAGCCGACGAAGCCGACGATGAGCAAGCAATCGTCGCAGACCCCTGCCGCCGACCCCGTCGTTTGCTTGTTTACTTGCTCGTCGCCCCTCGTACGCAAAGTCCCTTCCACGGCGAGATTCACGAGGACATCGAGAACTTGACCTACATTACGAGCGCGTGGAACGCCATAACGGACAGACGGTCAAGCAGCACCTTCAAAAACTCTACTTTTCACTGGAAGGTACTGCGAGGCTCTGGTTCAAGAACCACGAGGTTTCACTCACGTTGTGCGGACGCCTGCGTCATCGAGATCAGTGGGTGTTCATGAATCAGCATCGTAGGCAGCTGGCCGAAGAACTTCCCCGGGCGAGTGGTCAAGCATCCAACGAAACCGTCACCTGCTTTGTCGAAGATGTCTTACGTCTGAGTACCCGAGCAGACCCTCAAGCCGCCGAGGGAAAAATACTGCGCGTCCTCACGAGAGGCGTAAAGAGGGCACATGAACGGCGGTATCGTCCTCAACCACCTAACCACAGCCGACGGCTTTGTTGCCGAAGCAACAAACATCGAGCAGGCACTAGCGGCGCGAGCCTGCCGCTATCATCGGCTCAAGGATGCCTTCACTTTGTTATCAACCCGCTCCGTTCTCAGCACCAGCGTCGTCAAGCTTCGCCAGATGATCCAAACGCTGTTCGCGAATCACTCAAGAAGCTGTTCCCTTCTGCCCACCCCTGGAATGGCTTTCCATCGCCGAGGTTGTCCAAGAAGAGGCCTTTTAGCCAGGCGCTCCCGTCACCATGACAGCACCGGAAGAGCCCACTTTTTCAGCTACGCTGCATCTGCCCGACGGCCGCCTCCTCTTTTTAACCCATATACTGCGCGACCACCACGTGAATCTCCAACGCCGCAGTACTTCCGCCGTTGCGAAGAACGGCAGCACGTGCGCCGGAACAAGCAACCACCAGAAAGACCGACGTGTGGAGGACGGCCGACCGACCTCCGTTGTGTCGCAACTGCGGGAAGTCAACCATGTGTACCGCCGATGTCCCTTCCGACCAATTTGAGCCTCGCGGGTTTCAACCGAACGACCCGTCCCCACGTTATGGTGAGCACACACGAGACATCGACGAGTATCTTCGCCACTCACCGTCTCCTGCGACCGCTTCACCATGAGGAGCTTGCGCGTCATCACCCCGACGCCCTGCATTACCTTCCATAGGTCCCACTGAGCAAGATTGCCTCCCTTATCCCGCCGGGAAAGCTAAGTGCCGCAATAACAGGACGTGGTATTGCCGAGGAAGAACGACGCAAATACTCTCTACATATGTCTGAGGGTTCCCACACCAGCGATGAAACACATCCGAACGACGCTCCTGCGACGGTGTCTAACACGTTGACGTTACCATCGACGGCCCCGACGCGAAGGCACTCGTAGACACCGGAGCACACTATTCCGTTTTGAGTGGAAGCTGTCTCGCCGCCTTCGGAAAGTGATGACACCATGGGATGGCCCGGAAATAAAAACTGCCGGCGGACATCTCATCAGACCAGTGGAGAGGCGTACTGATCGCGTGGCCATCCATGGGGATAACTGTTCTGTGAAATTCGTCGTCTTCAAGGACCGTTAGAGTGACGTCATCCTTAGTATATGCTTCTTGTTTGAGTACGGTGCCGTGATCAACATTCCAGCGAACAGTTTGACACTGCGAAAGCCCCTCCTACCTCCGGAGGGATTTCAAACGACGCCAGCTGCCGCTCGAATCATTGCGGACCACGTGTACCTGCCGTTGCGGTCGAGCGTTCTTGTGCCCGTCGGGACCGATGCAGGCGCCCGTGAGGCAGTCATTCTGGAAGTCGACGTCCAACTGCTCTTTGGGAGAGAAATAGGCATGATAAGGGGGCGTAACAGAGCTGGAGCATGGACGAACTATGGTCCTCGTGACGGTCTTGCGACAGGAGAGTCACGAGTGGTGCCGTTGTAGGACATGTCGAGGAATTCCGGTTCGACGCGGAAATCGCCGTCATTTCCGACGAGCCAACCCCATGTCAGCCGTACAGTAAATTGACGCCGCAGATCGGCTTAAACCCCATCACAATGCCGCAGAATGACGACAGCTCAGAGATCTCGTCGCCGTATACAGCTACTGCTCTATGACGACGTCGAAAGTGCGACAAACAGTTGCGAAACATCGCATCGTTACCAACAACGATGCGCTTCTTCTACATCGACCGCCGTACCGAGTCTCCCCCCCAAAAAAAAGATAAGCGATTCATGAACAAGTTCGAGAAATGTTAAACGAAGACATCTTCCAGCCATTAAGGAGCCCTTGGGCCTCTCCATTCGTAGAGGTGAAAAGGAAGGATGGAACGCTTTGATGTTGCGTAGATTAATGGCGGCTAGACACGGTGAAAAAAGGGACGTGTTTACGCTCCCCTGTATTGATGACAAACTGGACCGGCTTCGCCACTCTCGATGCTTCTCGTCGATGGACCTGAAGGGTGGCTACTGGCGGCCCAAGTCGACGCACGAGACCGAGAAAAGACTGCCTTCGTCACGCCCTATGGACTGTACGAGTTCAAGTAGATGTCATTCCGGACTGCGCACGGCGCCAGCAACTTCCCTAACGCCGTATTTATAGCCTCAAAGGTTAGAGTTGTCTTGTTTACCTCGACGCCGTCGTAGTATTTCGGCTAACTCTCGCGAGCACTCGCGACGCCTTCGGGCCATTTTCGACGCCTTCAGGACCGCCGGACTCACCCTTAATCCAACGAGTTGTCGGTTTGCCTACGGTGAACTGATCTTCCTAGGCCACGTTGTGAGTAACAAAGGTGTTCGTGCTGACCCTAAAAGACTCGCGCTGTAGTGTTTTTTCCATCGCCCACCGGCAAGAAGTCCGTCCTAAGCTTCATGTTACTTTGCGCGTACTACCGCTGATTCGTTCTGGATTACGCCAAGCTTTCTGTGCCACTCACGCACTTCACAAAATACACCGTGAGCTTCAAATTGGGTGCGCTAAAGCGCAAGCTCCTGTCACAACCGTTTCTAGGCCATTTCGACCAATTAGCTTAACGGAAGTTCATACGGACGCCAGCAATACAGGACTCGGAGCTGGTGCTATCCCAACGACAACAGGCTGCAGAGCGCGTGATCGCATACGCTAGCCGGACGCTGTCGAACGCTGAACGCAATTACTCGGCGACCGAGAGGGAATGCCGGTCGTCTGAGCCACCACGAATTTCCGCCCATATTTGTACGGTACTTCTTTTGGGTGGTCACCCACCACCATTCGCTCTGTGGGTTAGCGATCCTCAAGGACTCATCGGGGCGCCGTCGTTCAATGGAGCCTACGACTGCAAAAATACGACGTGACCGTGGTCTAAAAGTCGGGCCGAATCACAACCACGCCGACAACGTGCCCAGAGCCCCCGTCGAGTCAGCTACCGACTGTGCCAGAGACGACAACGACGACGACGATTGCTTTCTTGGCGCAGTGAGCGTTAACGTCATGGTCGTGCTACAACGGGACGATCCTGAACTGCGCGCACTGATCGACCACTTGGTGGGACGTGGGGGAACAATTTCTTGAGCATTTTCACTGGCACTGACAGCATTCGCAGTCCGACAAGGTATTCGCTACAAACAGAACCCTGAGGGCAGCAACTCATCATGGCTCTTGGTACTCCTTGCAAGCCTTCGGGAAGAGATCTTCCAAGCCTGCCGCGACGACAACACATCAGGCCACCTTGGCTACAGCAGGACTCTCGCAAGGATCCGAGAGGAGTACTACTGGCCGAGGCTCCCAAAGACTGTCCACCTTTACACACGATCGTGCCACGAGTACCAGTGACAGAAAAAAACCGCCGACTAGGCCGGCAAACCTCCTGCAGCCGATCGCGCCGCCGACTGCACCGTTCCAGCAGATTGAAATGGATATAATTAGAACTTTCACGCCGTCGCGCAGGGAAACCGTTGGATTGAATAATCGTGGCAACTGACTATTTAGACCGGCACGCTGAAACAAAAGCACTCTCTAGAAACTGCTGTTGAAGTTGCCAAGTTCTTCGTTGAGTCTATCGTACTCTGAGACGTCGCTTGAAAAGTCCTGATTACGGACCGAAGCTCATCAATCATGGCGCAACTGACAGAAGGCATACTTCGCCTGAGCAACACCTAGCATCGTCGAACAACGGTGTACCACCCGCAGACGAACAGGCTGACGGAGCGATTAAACAAGACCATCGCCGAAATGATCTGGATGTACGTAGACGTGGAACACAAGATGTGGGATGAGGTGTTGCCCTACGTCACCTTTGCATACAAAACGGTGGTTCAAGAAACCACTGGGATTACACCCTTTCAGCTGCTGCACGGCAGAAAGGGGACGACAATGCTCGGCGCCATGCTGCCTCTCGACCTGACGGAAGACGGCAGCGACGACGCCCAGCTGGTCACTCAACGGGCCGAAGAGGTACGCCAGCTAGCCCGCCTTCGCATAAAGGACCAGCAACGTGTTGACGCTGGCCGGTACAACCTTTGTCGCCGTGACGTGGACTTCCAGCCCGGAGACGGGGTGTGGGTGTGGACATTCATTCGCCACCGCGGCCTCAGCGAGTAGCTATGGAAACGATACTTCGAACCCTACAATGTACTTCACTTGGGGACTTGAACTACGATGTACTCCCCGACGAAACTGGACCTTCAGGACACCGCCAGCCCCGACCCGCTTTGGTCCACGTAGTTCAACTCAAGTCGTTCTATGCGCGTTGGGACTGTGACCCTGCATGTCCCCGCCCGCAGCGTCGAGAACACAACGCTCGATCACGTAATTCTCGATTATTCGCGTTTATTCTTGATAAGGACGTAACTTTTATAATTTAATATAGCTTTTGTTTTAGTGCCAGTTCACTCTCGCCCGTAGCGCGGGACGCTGGAACCTTCTTTGGCTAATGTTATAGATAGCAACGCACTGCAGATTTGGAGCTGCCCGCGACCTTGTCGAGTTAGTATCGCTATCATGTGCTGTTACGCCGTCAAATCACCGCCCGCTTTCTGCTGCCTCGACGATCGTTCTTTACTTTTTGTTTGACACAATTTTTCCGATTGAACCTTTATATACAGTTCACTGTTTATTCTCACGTCCACTTCATTCGTGGCAACATGAGGCTTAGATATATTGAGCTCCTTGAAATATCCACGTGTACAAAAATAAATGATTCTTCAATAGAGTCACATACACCATATTTTACCTTGCAATAAAGATCAAGCACTATCTAAAAAAAACGTTTACTTAAAATTTTTGATTTTATACCTTGGTCGGGAATTAATATTGTGGGTATTTTAGAAGGAAATTACTGTTGATCCCCGCAGAATAATATTGTTGCATTTTTTCAACCCTACAACCAGTGCCGAAGCCGGTGCGGGGTTGACATACTACTCACACCAACGCCATTTTGGTTAGCTACTTTGAAGCACAACAGAAAAACGTGCCTAAAGTACGCGTTTTCGATCCATTATAAACATGTAAACCCGCTCCACTGACATGAAATTTTTCTCAATAATAAAACTAGATGCGAAAGGCGCCCTAGCTAAGCACGATCATAATTAAACACTAAAAAGCCATGAGTCTAACTCGCTTGTTACGTACTCACTCACACCCGTGAGTGTGCAGTTGCTTGCATTTAATTAATGATCACGAAATAGAGTCCTCGGAGTTTTTTTAGAGCCCAGCTCTTAGGCGCCCATTTCCGGCTTGAGTGGGGTCGCCGTCGGCATCGGCGTCGGCGTAACCGCGCGGTGCATTATGCGACGTCTGACGTCACTGATGACGCTATCGTGATGACGTCATCACAGTGATGTCATCCTAATCGTCATCGTCATCATCACTGGTGACGTCACTGATGACGTCATCAGCTGACGCCAGTGACGTCACCAGTCATCGTCATTATCACGATGACTTCAATGATCGGCGTCATCCGTGACGTCAACGTCACGTGTGGCGTCATCGCTGACCATGGCTTCGTCACAATGACGTCACGGGACCTCACGGGGGTCATGTGACCCCGGTGGCGTCAGAGTGATCCCCGTAATATCACGTGCCACCGTGAGGTCACGTGACCCCGGTACGTCACGTGACCTCGTATGAGGTCACCTGACCCCCGTGCGGTCACGAGGGTCACGTGACCTCACGGTTACGCCGACGGCGACGCGACGCCAACGCCACTTGGAGGGAGGAGCAGCATGATGAGGAGGTGATGAGGAGGGAGGAGCGCTATACATTCCCTTCAGAACCCTTCGCTCCTCCTCCTCAAGAGCTGCGCTCTAATTCGGTGTTACGGGGGTTGTAAGCGACTTTCATTTTTTAATGCACCACCACTTGTGCGGTACTCATTGCAAGTAAAAAAATATTTTTATTGAATAACTTTTTGTGCATTTCAGAAATAACTTGAATACATATATGGGTGGCTCAAGTAACCAGGCTCGATCTAAAATGGACAGTTAGAATCGACGCCTGCATGTAGCCATCTAAACTTTTCGTCAAAGTTGTAATTCACAGGTCGGTTTTTTCTTGTAAAATTACAAAGCGCAACTCTCTTTCTTTAAGAAATGTGGCCAAGAAACTTGCCAGGGTCTACGGCGGGCAGCAGCGCAGACGACAAGGGTCTAGTAGCGGGGTGTGTTTGGCGTTCGTATTGATAGATGGCGCTACCTCCTTATCGTGACGGCTCGCGACCACCGTGGTTTATTAAAATGAACATAATCTTTTTCAAATAGTACCTTCGGTTAAAAAATAAATGCGAACAATAAAAACAAAACTTTAAGTGAAAAAATGCGTCTGCATAACGGCGGCGCTTTTGCTGCCAACGGATTTCGTCTGCGTGTCGTCTGGTTTCTTTCGCTGGTCGGCAGCACCTTTAGACGCTGCTCCCGACGCCATCTATCAATACGAACGCCAAACACACCCGGCTACTGGACTTGGCCGTCTGGGTCGCCTCCCGCCGTAGACCCTGGCAAGTTTCTTGGCCCTCTTTTTTACTAGAAGAGAGCTACCCTTTGTAATTTTACAAGAAGAAACCGACCTGTGAAATACACCTTTGACGAAAAGTTTAGATGGCTAGGTGCAGGCGTCGATTTTTACGGTTCATTTTAGATCGAGCCTGGTGACTTGAACCACCCTATATGTGAAGTAATCACAACATAATCTTTTTTTTACATTTAGAAATAATGACACTAATTGCAGCCGTTACTATTTTCCCTCCCCTTTCTAGTGACGCCATTTGTTTTTACGAATTTCATACTATGGTATTTTCGAACGAAATTTTCAAGGGAGGTTTGTTTCGAAAAATATTGGTGATTAAAAACAAGTTTTTTTCTGGTCCGGTTATTCTAATCCGATGATAAACGCTACAAAATACCTGTTTCCGAACCGTCAAAAAAAATGTTTGCTACTGAAACTTTGATGCAAGCGGAAAAGTAAAAGTTGGACTTTCAAGTTACGACCCATCACCTTTTTTATTTACACGTGAGCACGTAATCATATTGACCTCTTTTAACCAAGATTAATTGTAATTGTAATTGATTATTTTTTAAAGTTACGCGTAGAATATTCGCTGCACTAAACGGGAGATAACCACTGAAAGCCTCGTCCGGCATACCTACGCGCCACCAAACGTTTGATTGGTCGTACGGCGTGTCCAAAGACGGCAGGAACCGATCTCACGCCGACCAATGAATACACTTACGTGAATGCTCAGGGATCACTGATTGTGGGCGCCTGATCGTGTTTGGCCGTCTTTCTAACACTTCGTACCACCCGTCAGGCGTTTCGCCACGCATCGGTACTAAAGCGCTGAATATATTGACTAACCTAGGTACCACCCTCGTGTGATCAAGCCCTGGGCGCTGCTATTGGATGTGGGCGACGCTCCACCACGTTGGGCTCAATTGTGCTCCAGTATGATCAACCGTGGCGGTACTTGTTTGTAAAATTCACCGAGCACTATATTGGGCATGGCCTCACCTTGTCCCTAGTGGATATCGCCAATTTTGAAGAGCCGAATCCACAGCGTGCTCGACTCCCACGCCGTTGGCTGGTGTTTAACCTCCGCTAGCTCGTGTCCATTGTATATCTCTGTTAAAGAAACTGGGTATGGAGATTGGTGGACAGAAATCATTATTGTCGTTAATAACAATGCGATGATTCGCTACCGTCATTTGACGCACCCGTGTAGACGTGGGGAAGCACTCGCTGAACTCGCCGAGATCCTCGAGCACTTGTCGTTCACCAGAAAAAAACTTTGGGTCTAAGTCAAGCTCCGGGGACGGCGCTTTGTTCAACTGCGATGAAGTCGGGTCTTCCAATAGAGCGGCGATCGCGGCGGAGTCCCGGAGTATTTCAATGTGGCCAATGGCAGTACCGTTCGTAAGTTGTTGCGGCTCTTGTCGTCAGTTAGTAACCAGGACCTTGGCCCGTCCGTCTTGCTGATTATTTACACCTTTTATGACGCTGATTCCTTTTTTTAAGTAACCGAACAATTCCCTCGACCAGAACGTCACCGCAGGTGAGGACATCAGTGCCGACGGCTAAAAGCACACTCGATCGCGGCGGCAGGCACGTGGTTGGTGATTAATCGGACCACGGATGACTCGGCGTTGGGATCCTCCGGCGGTGGGAAAACAATTTGTAGAGTCAATCAGTTCGCTTCCAGATATACGATGGCGTAGTATTCGCACAATAAATATATTCCGGGAATAAAGTCTTTGGCACAGCCTTGGAGAACGACGAATCTCACTGGGCAGATCTTAACATGAATGTCGACTCGTGCAGTGCACATTTTGATCGGCATTATCAGCTGGACTCCGGCGGTTCGGATTCGCGGGCCATCCCATCGTTTCGTCACTTTGCGAAGGCAGCGAGGTAGCTTCCCACTGAAGACTGATTAGTCTTCTTCGGTGTCCACGATGGCCGATGCGTCGTGGCCGTCGATAACTTTTAAAGGATTCGGCAACGTTGCAGGAGCTTCGTTCTGATGCGTGGCGTCGGGAGAGTGGGAGCACTCCGGCGTCCTTAGAGGCTCTTTACGTCGATCGTCTTTGGCACCGCCGCCTCCAGGCGTTGCCTGGTTTAGTTTTCCTGCGAGACAGAGACACAAGCTTTCGGCGGGAACTTTCGTAGAGGTTATGCTGGGTGGTGGTGTGACGGAAAACGGAAACCGCGGCGGAGATGGTCCCGGAGGTGGCGACCGGCTGGAGTATTCGTCAACATCCCGAGGTCGCTCGCCGTAGCTTGGGCGTTGGTCGCTCGGCTAAAAAACTCGAAGCCCAAGCTGGCGGCAGTAGCCGCGGCGATAAACATGAGCAGCCTCTTCGCAGTGGAAGCACGCTGGGCGCCCGTTTGCTGCCCTAGACACGTCGGTCTTTCCAGGCCTATGTTTCTCCGGGTGGAGATTGTACTGTGGGGAAGCGTCCTCTTGTCGTGAAGCCACCGAATACTGCCGGAAATACGGGAGCGGCGGGTGACAATGCACGGCGGCGTAGTTCTAAGCCGGTGATTCCGGAACGGCGTTGACGAAAATTTCCGGTTGCTGCCCTTGCTGAACTACAGTCTTTTTAGGCGCTCGATGAGTACTTGCAGTTCAGAATCACCCTGTTGAGGTGCTGCTATGTTGCTCACATTTACAGCGACGAGAAAACAATCGTCCATATTTTCGTCGGTGCAGGTGGGTTTGTCTTTGGCTGGGGCCGGTGACATACTGTAAGCGCTACTGTCTGTCATGTCAAATGCCTGCAGCCATAAACTTTATCTATCAAGGCGTCACATGTGGGTCCTTCAACAAGCGACCCTTCAGACCAAGTGGTCATCTGTCGCCTCGCGGAATGAACCTCCGTACATGTACGGGCGGATCTTACTTATGTCCCATGCGAGAGCAAGGCACTATTTTTAGTTGTTGAGTAGTTGCCCTGTACCTGAGAGAAGGTTCGAATTGCGTAAGCTATCACTCGCTCTGTGCGCTCCTGCCTTTGGACCAGTACTGCTCCAAGTCCGGTATTACTTTCGAGAGAGACAGACATCCACACCGACGCAAGTAGTAACGCACTGGCGCAGTACTGGTTCAAAGGCCGGAGAGCAAAGAGCGAGTGATCGGTTACGCAAGTCGGGCTTTGTTTAAGGCAGGTGGCAACTACTTATCGGCAGAAAAGGGTGTCTTGTTAGTGTTTAGGCAATAACGACGTTCCGCCCGTACTTGTACGAAAGTGAATTTTCCACGGTCACAGATCAGCACCTCGCTCTGATGGATCGCCAATAAGAAGGACCCATCAGGTGTCTTGCTCGGTGGAATTCCCGCCTGCAGGAATACGTCATGAACGTGGTGGGGCAAGTGCAGCTGGAAGCACACTGACGATGACTGCCTGTCAATGGCTAACGCTGAAGCTGATCACGCCTCCACCGATGATGATGACCACAGGTGTTTTCTCCGGGTGGAAATTGTCGAGGACATGACAACACTTCAACGAGCTAATCCTTAAGTGTGAGCAACATCGAGCACTTAGAAGGACGAGATTATACAGTTCCCTAAATATTCTTGCCAGCAGCACACCTGTCAACTCTCGACATTTGAAAAGGTTTGCTGCTCAAAATGAATTACGGCGAAAGCAACAAAGCGTGCCTGTTTGTACTTCCTACCAGACTGTCCGAAAAACTCTTCAAAGGGTGCCATGACGACCCTGCGGCTAGGAACCTTGGCTAGAGCAAGGCGCTTGCCTGGATTCGTGAGAAGTATTACTGTTCCTGTCTAACGAACATTGTACATAACTGCGCGAGGTCCTGTCACGAATGCCAACGACAGAATAAACCACCGACGCTTCCGGGAGTCATGCGCCCGGCTGCGCCGCCAGCCAGCCCCTTCCGACGTAACGGTATGAATTTGCTCGAATCATTCCAGCCTTCAACGCACGATATCCGATGAATAATTGTCGCAACCGATTACGTAGGACAACTAGCCGAGACGAAGACGCTTCCGTTACAAACTGCCGTGGAAGTCGCGAAATTTTTTGATGCATGCATCATCTTCCGGGACGGCGCCCTCGAGGTCCTAATACAGAACGAGGAGTATCGTTTATGGCACAGCTGATGCACGAGATCCTTCGTCTGAGCCACACCAGCCACCGCCGAACTACGGCGTAATATCCTCAAACGAACCGGATGACGGGACGGCTAAGCAAAGACATACTTTGATGGCGACGGAAAACGGTCGGCTTCATGCAACCATGCGAATCTCCTTTTGTAAGCGCGTGTTTTTATAGAAGTTTTTGAGCTTGAACAAATAAGAATATTTTCAAGTCATCTCAAACATTCTAGTCATGCTCAGAAAATACAGATAAAAATAAATCAAGCGACAGGCGGATCAAACCCCAGCCAGCTGCGTGGGTGTCGAGCACGCTGCGAATTCCGCCATTTGCACGCGGCAATATTTCCTGTTGCGTGTCAAAACCAAAAAAACACCCGACGAGGAATCTCACTCGTCGTAACGGATGTGCTGGAAGCCGCTGTCCAAATGTAGGACTGCTGCTCTCCCAAAACGTGGTTCCAGAGACCGCAAGTATGCACTCACATAAACGGTTAAAGGGCATCCTTTGACAGGGTAGGCTGTAGAAAATTTGGACATAGGAACATACATCTATCTAAGCAGCGCCTGTAGCAAAAAATAAAAATGTAACTTGATATCGCAACCACTTTGTATTAGATTCGAGTCCAATTTTATCAAAATTGTGTGGCTATAATTTGTCTGTCGTTTGCCGAAACCAAGCATGATAGTGATGAACCGGTCGCACTCAAATTCGTAGACCACTGAAGATTTTATGTCCAATTACGCTCATATAAAAATAACACATACCGGACTTACAACTAGAATGCAAAGGCACGACCACGGTCTTATACATATAATTGTTTCCTTAACAGCAGCACCAAGCGCATCTTTAGTACATAAAAATGCATATAATCGGATCATAATAATTGTCGATAAGGCTAAACTGTATTTGGGGAAGTGTGCATTCAATATTGATTACTGGAGCGCGAGTCTCGCCACTGTAGTTACTTGCTTCATCTCGGTCAATGAAATTATTCAGGTGCACGACGGTCTTCTAATGGCCATCGTTGTGGATGGCAGCGACTGCATGAAGCGTGCCTTATGGCAGGCAATTTGGTGCAATGTAATAAAATAAAATAAAAATCCCTAATGAGGCGTGAAAACTATGAAGAACCATACCGATCAGTTGTGTTTCGCGAAATTTGTTTATATGTTTCGCCTTTTCCACCGTATCGTTTAAACAAAAAAGTGGCCCAGCTATCCACTATTATACAGATGTTTCGTCCGCCTGCCTGCTAGGTTCAGGTAACTAGAAGATCTATCATATTATGTCGCAGTAGTGTTGTGTTCATTCGAGTAACTTACAACGTAGAGTTCAGTAGGCCAAGCTTTTCTGCACCGCAAACCGTAATATATAAATCCATCTATATTCAATTTCTTGTACCACCATACATGCATCGAAAACGATATCATCAGTGACGACCTGTTGAACGCATCCTTGTTGGCACTGACGTAGTTAAGGGCGTCTACCTGAAGAAAAAGAACATATAACGACGTGAAATCGTGAGTGCAAATGTATACATGATGCAGGCGGTTAAGGATTTATATGTGTTAGCCGTTTTGCTCCTGAATAGCATGGCCTCTTGTCCATACTTCGTTTCAAATGAAAGTGAAACTGAAGCTTTTTTCAAATTTAAAAAGAGACACCTAATTTTACTATATTTATCCTTCATGACCACGAATAACAAATATATATTTCAAATTGATGCGCGAAGTAGCTACAGCAGCACATTCCAAAAACCGACAAAGCGCCCTCCCCCTTTTGTCGGCGCGTTCGGTGGTAGAATTAAACGGGATGTGTTATACAGAGATCTAAAAAATTTGCACTTCTTCCGCAAGCCTTACACGAGGTGTCAAAGGCGCTGAAGCCGTTCCCCACAAGCCGTAAACACAAAGCAGTTGAGACCTTTACGAATGACTTCAAAACCCAGCGATTGATTTTCTAATTTTATCGCATCTATTTATACGTACGGGTCAAATCATTGTGATACCCGAATTCCAGACAATAATACGCTAGAATTTATGTCTGACGCAATTTTAATGAACGTCTGCATTTTTCCTTTCAGTTAAATCTACCTGATCTTTCAATTGAACGTGTTGTGTATAGCTCATGTATTTTTTTCAATCAACCATATTGCACCAACGGCAATCTAAGCCATTTTGTCAACAGGCCTCTCGTACCTCAAAAGGTGAGGGGGAGGGGAAGTGATTTTATGTTTAAATAATCTTGTATTCACCTTTAAAACGAAATTTTCGTCGCCTTTAAAGTACTTTTCAACTGTTGCATTGCATTTCTCAAGACGTACCTTGCAATGATTGAATAACCGCTTGAGCTCATCAATGTAGAAGCACTTTAGTTCTTCTGCCGACTTTTTTGCTTTACCTCTTTCACATCAACATGCTTTTTATTTTTGAAAACATGCTACTAGTAAGGAATTTGTCGGGGTGAACGAGCCAGTCTCGAAACAACTGCTATTGCCATTCCGAGTTGCCAGCAAGTGTTAAGCAAAAACGGCATGGTGCCCGTGCCCTCTCTTGAATATATAACCGACTCGTTCTGCTTGACTTTCTTAACTGCCCAAATAAAATAAAAAAACTAAGCCGAAACGGCTGCTGGTGGTGCGCTGATTGACGGCGAAATGTGTTTGCATTTAGCTCAGGGGTTCCAACTGAGCAAAGAATACCAATTTCGACCTCGCAAAAATCCGCATACACTCTAAAAAAAAAAAAAGGTTTCCAAAAGGGTGGAACAAGCAATTTTTACACCCTCAGTCGGATGAGGAAGGAAGTGCCTTGCTTCTTACCTCGCCGGGGGAGACAGACACTAGAGTCCCCTAAAATTATAAAAAGGAAGGTTGCACCGAAGGTTACCAAAAAATGAAATAACCAACTTTTATTCACTCAACCTGGTGAAGAAGGAAGTGCCTTGCTTATTACCTCCTCGAAATGACAGATACTAGCACCCCTTTTTGAAATGCGTTTTTAGAAGGTATTGTCAGCCCCACGTCACTTCCGTCGTTCTCCTTTGGATTTTGTCGGCGGTGGAACGCTGGTACTTCTGGATTTTAGAATTCATGTTTTTGTTTAAAAACAAACATAAAAAGCTTTTTTTGCAAAAAAATGTAATTAGAGATTTGTACAAAATGACAAAAGCGTAATATTTGCATACAATTCTAGTTTGCAGGGTTCCGCGGCACAATTATTATTGTTTTACACAACCATGTCTCACCAGTTACATTAAGGTAGCGCGTCCCGACGTGGGTTCGTTTTGACTTCGGCGAATAATCGCGGCTCGCTCGCTTGGGAGATAGGGGATGGCAGCCCTGAACGCTGCTGTATACGTTTAGGCGCGGAAAAGGCCGATCAAAGCCAAAATTGAACTGCAGCAAGAATCGCTATCAATTGCGATACTCTGGCTACTGCGAAAAGGCGTCACCGGCCCTTTGATCGAACACCTTGGAGATCGATAAATGGTCGCTGCGCGATACAAGGCGGCGATGCAATCGCGTTTTGTTTTTGTTTCGGGTACTGATCGGTGCAACTTGTTTGTATGAAGGCTCCAAGGCAGTTTCCCAATCGTATTCTAGTAACATTGATTCCGCCCCAGAGAGGGTGTACACTGGGTGACTGTTATTGTCCCCTAAAAGAGGTGAAGTTACAGCCTTGAAGCATGTGCTGTCACTCCCAAGAAGAAGGAAACATTAAACCCAAAAGTATGCCCCATCACCTTTTAATGGAAGTAAAACTACACTAAAGGCTATTGCTCCCCATTAGAGATAAGGTTGTCTCTCCAAGGCAGCAGAGGTGCACCCTGACATAGGGTGTAAAAGTCGCTCCCAAGCGGAAGGGGTAACTCTTCTAACCTTTTGAGACGAACTCCAGGGACAAGCGAGTTACACCCTAAAATGTGTGACAACAGGAACTATTTTTTAAAGAGTGTACAGTTGTGTTTGGAGAGCCAGTCTGTATTTCCGGGCATCGGAGGTTATGGATGCAGCCACCGCTCAGTGGACGCTTACACCTGATGGAATCAATAGAGTTTATTGGGCCGCAATATACGAACTGCGGACCCGTCCGGCGCATTGCTCAATACACGCTTCAAAGTAAATGCACGGGCTCCCACTTGGAGCAATAAACTCTAGCGACCGACCTACTAACCGTTTCTGATAAGGCAGCGCTTGAAGGGGGTGCAACGATTTTAAGATTAAAAGTATTTGCATCTTGTCATTTTTACGTTGTTTATCGCGTCTTTAAGGAGAAAAGAAAACATCTGGTTCATTAAAAAAGTCGCGATTTTGCTGCATAATCGCAAAGCAAAAGTCTAGCTTTTTCCCACCTGCAGTGGCGAGTGGCAGCCGATAGAGCTATGGCGAGAAGCTTACGTGACTTCGCTCGGCTCTAAGCTGCAGCATAACGCCCACTAATGTACACAGAGAGAGGAGAGGCAGCGTCCTCCGAGAGAGCACACGGGAACCAACAAGGCTTCCTGAATTACGTTACTAGGAGTGCGACCAGGTGTGACCCTGAAGACTCGGAGTGAGATGAGGAGTGCCAGAAATGCCAATATTTATCTTTTTTTTTTTACACAACACCTAGGACACGCAAGCGAAATCGGTTTTCTGTTATTTACTTCAGAAGTGTAAGAGGGCAACTTCCACAAATAATTGACCGAAATCCGGAAATTGTTGCACCCCCTCCTTAAAGGGGTACCGAAACAAAAATTGAAATATTAAAATTTCGTTCGGAAATGAGTCAAGCATGACGGATAATAACCGTAAATGATAATCGCACGTTTGTATTTTGAACGACTGGCTCTATTTTTCGTTCCAAACGGTGCACTCGAGCAAGCGCCCGAAGAGAAGCGAACGGAGAGCGCAATGCGTCATGGGATATCCGGCGCAAACAAAAACAGAAAGAAAAGATTCCCCGCATTCGTGACGTAGCAAGGCTGGTGGGGTTATGAGCTTTGCCCTTGGTGGCGTTGTCAGCGTTGTGGTGGTGTCAATAGCGTCAGCGCGTTACAACCGAGCCGTTCGAAGTGCCCGTGGGGTGACGAGCGTGTGGCTGGCCCAAGGAGCACGTAGCTTCCACGGCACTGTCAGCTTAGGGCTGAACGGGTTGGAGAAAGCAAGTTTTGTCCGTGTTTTGAGCGACTGGCTAATCTTCTAGGGGGAGAATGGCTGCATCCGGGTGCACAAACGAGGGTTCGAGAAAGAGGGAGTCCACCCTTTCCGTCTTCTTGGACTGTTTGGTTCAATGCGCTATTTGTGAGTTGAAAAGGGAAGGTAAGAAGGAAAATGTTGAAATGCCAAAGAGCGGCGCTGCTCCGAAGGAATCTGCTACGTCATGACTACGTAGCAAGTTCCACAACGTTGCTAGATTACCTCCCAAATAAGCTCCGCATGCATCCACCAGGTGCACATTGAAAGATCGTTTAATTAGCTTTAAAATTAGTTTGCCTGTGCCTTTCAACGGAAGACTGGTGTTTTTGAGGTTAGGGTGCAACATGCGACACATTCAAGCTAGAAAATGAGCGCTGGAATTTCGTTTCCCTACCGCTTTAAGTGCATCGACAGGCTCTCAATGTCATGTCGGTTTGCTACACCGGGTAAACAATTCAACCGCAAGGAAATACCCAAGGTCACGACGAATTTACCGCGCGTGATTGTTTATCCGGAGATGGTAAACGCCGAAAGACGACGAGTGCCACGGCCATACACTCTTGCTGCAGCTTGATAGCCCCGAACGAATCGTAGCTTCGGGTCCAGTCGTACTTGATGTGAGACCGGCTATAGTGAACGCGTTAATGTCGCGTACACAGTGGATGGGCGTATTTAAATAGAACGATTTAGCAAATGTAAACTTTGTTGCTTGGGTGGGAAGGGGGAGGGAGCTTTCATTTTAAGCATATTTGCATGCATGACACCAGACACACATTTATTTTTAGCTTTATATTTTTTTCTTGCCCAAATAAATGTCGATTGACTGCTTGAGCAGAAAATCGGTATGATTGTCGAATAACGGCCCTTGGATTATTTTATTTTTGGTCGCTTATTGATTTTTTTTAAATTTATGATGTTCGCACAAGTGTTTTTACCGGATATAAGATACGGTGGCGATTTCATCAACAAACGGTATGTCCAGGTAAACGGAAAAACTTCTCCCATTATGAAGGTTGACTGGGTTCGCTGTCCCCGCACGCTCCGCACAAGAGAGAATAACTTAATAAAAACGTTCATTATCTAGACTATAATAACGGCACACAGATATTTAGTTAAACAATAAATATTTATGAAGTCAATACGTATGTTATTAACGCGACTCTGACACAATAATCGTTTGAATGTGTTTTATTTAACACAAGCTTACTGATACTAGTAGGACAAAAATGGGATCGCACGCTGCGCCACTGTTAAGGAAGCTATTTGTACCGGTGTATTTGCAACGGAAAAGGCGACCCATATTTGAATGTGGCTCATAGATTGGACCTGAATATTGCGTCAGCAGTCGATTTGGGCTCGTGATAATCAATAGCTTGACAAGCATTCGGGTACTGACCCGTGTCCTATGGCTAAAATGATGTCAATAGCCGAATCATAACAATGTCTAGAACTGAGCGCGTGTTCTGTACTTTTTAAACCCCAGCACGTTGCTATAATAAACATGGGTGGCATATAATAATAATAATAATAATATAATAATAAAGTTTATTTCCCATTCGGGTCCAGATCTCGTGTTCGCTTGTTCTGGCTGCGAGTAGAGAGAAAACGCTTCTCGTTTTGCTTTCATATTTTACTTCGACTTCTTTTGCATGTGGTGAATAATAAACACACGTTTCTTAGGTCATTAACGCCAGGGATTGTTGCATGCGGTATTCGGGCAAAGCAAAACAAATCGTTGCATCATCCCTTTAAGGAGCGTAGGTGGGTCATGGACTGAAAACTAAATTTAGGTGGAGGTCTTATTCATAATAGTCTGTTAAACAACTGGTGTTAAGCTAGGAGTGCCGTAGTGGGCATTTGCATCTACACGAAACATTTTTTCTTAAAATTACGTAATTGTATATAGAATTGGTTTTAATAGATTGCTGATTGGACTTGTTTAAAAGAAGTAGCTTTATAGAGGGAGTCGCACCCTTCGTTCGGGTGGTGCCAAGGGCAGGATGACCCTTAGTCCTTTAGTGTCTGGGGTGGATGGTTCTTTAACTTCAGATAGTGCCTAGGACAAGGTTTTGTATGCAAACAGATGACGTCACACCATTGTCTCTTTCTTACGCTGCATTCGCATCTCTTTAGCACCACACGAATACAAAGCCTGTGTGCTGAATTTTCTGGGTCACCAAATGCGGGGACGCACGCTTTCCTGCCCTTTTCTTTGCTCCGCGCGTTATTTCTACACTCCTTTTCAATGCTCCTGGGTTTCTTGCCCTTTATACTCTCTCCGCTACGCGTACTTCCTCACACACCTGCTTCTGATTTTACTATTTTTGAGTGCTGGGTTCGTAGCTCAGTCAGCTACACACTGCTTCCACGCCGGTGATGGCCGATTCACACGACGGACTGACCCGGAGACAAATTAATCACTTGACGGCACCTCCGCGGATCACCCGCTTCTTAAGCGCATCTACACTGGGGAGACGACCAGCAGAAGACAGCGAGAGCGGACCGAAGCTGTTCGGTGCGTTCAAGAGCGAAATTGTCGTTTTCCAGAAGGGTAGCGTATTAAGCATGGCGGAAGGCGCCACCTAGCTTTACTAATCCAAGTCATGATATAGACACACGCATGAATGGTAGTGCTTGAGGGGGAGGATGATTCGGTGAAGAACTGACAAAGACCTCGGCTCGGGGAGGGGCTCTGCAGATGCCTCCACGCACTCCACGCTTGCGAAAAAGAAAAACAAGAAAAAACAGAACATTAAGACACGTTCACACATTTGCAACCAAGTAGGACCGATTAAAATACAACCGTTTTTTAAGTCTCTTCCGACGGTGTAGAACCGGATACGCTGTTGCACGGGAGGTCCTACGCAGTCGCAAGAGGTTTAAGCAGCGCTCTTCTACCAGCCGGCCCTACTCGGTTGAAAGTGCGTGAATGGTCCCTAATACACACAAGAAAGGTTGTGATAAATAAAATACTGAAATCTACAAAAAATGCGGAATACTAAACAGGTTTTCACAAAATATTCTTGGTATAGTTACGGGGTAGTACCGGAACCAGCGCCACGTATGCCGGGAAAAGCATCTGCAGCACATTTCACGCGTTCAACGATGAATAAAAAAAGTTGTTAGTTATGGCGTTTTGTTGCAAACATATTACAATAAAAACAGTTCTAAAACGGCTTCGTACATGAATTTATGTGCATTTTCGGACACTGTTAGTGCGTACACGACATCGGCCGCCTTTATTTTTTGTCCGTCAAAAATCTGACAGAAGCGGCGATGTCTACCAGATGTTATAAAAAAATGAATGTTTAATTTCATCTCGCTATACGCTTACCGCTTTCGGCTGATCGTAAAATTCTTTGGGAAGCAGGTCTGAGGCAGGCAAAAACGACCGTCGCGCGAAGCACATCCTTTTTTATAAAATGTATAGAGAAAATAATCTCGAATAAACCATTCTAATTTGCATGCGGAAGTTTTGCGTCGCCTACGGTGGGTCTGTAAAATTTCAAGTTCAAATGCGGGCACCTATTACGATGATTGGTTTCTCCAAAATGGGCAAAAGGCACCTATATTTGTCAATTGCTTGGCTGCAAAAAAATAATGTTTAATAAAAAGTGGCATCTTGTGTGTTACATCTACATTTACAGACAACTGTTTTTCAAAGATCATCTGGATTTTGTTTTTACCCCTTGAGAAACCCTAAAAGTTAGACGCCGGAACAAACTAGCTGATCATTTTGGTCGACTTCCTGAAAATTGAAAAAAAGCTGAAAGCTATCGGAAACATGTTTATAGGAGCTGTTCACCACTACTAATTGCCCCCTCACTTTTATGACTCCAAACATGTTTCTTCAATATTCCTACTTTCGAACAATCAGCTTAAACTCCACGGCACTAATTATATTCCGGTCAGTCAGAATTAGAGACAAACTCCAGGTGCTATTTCGACAGATATTTCGGGTAAAACGAGGAAACGACTTTCCCCTTATACAGGGTGTTTTTCGTTATTATTTCAAATTTCTTTAAAAAAGAAAGCCGTGAAAGCTACACCTATGCGATTTGTGCAGGTGAGTTATACGGCCAGTGGAACATAGTGTAGAGAGATAGTCGCAACTATCAGTCGGTTAATTAAGTAAAATTTGTTAACAATTTGTCGCCGAGTGTTAACCTTAGGCAACATACCAGAAAATATCATACAACTTCACAAGTTTCGGTTTGTGGTTGAAATTGTTCAGTAAGACGTCTAGCAACAACACCCTTGGTATGTTTGGTGCTGCCATCTGCACGTAAATGGAAGACGTAATGACCAACGGAGAAGGTTGGCGCGGAATCTGTGGGGTCCTCGTCGCCGTTAAGCGTTTGGCTCATCTATCTGAAAATGCGTTGAGCAACCATTACAATTTATTGCAGTATTAGTTATAGTTGTAATAGTTATCGGAGCCTCTACAGAACATATTTTGTTAACTAATTGCCAGTTTCAAAGCCATGAGATACAATTCACGGTATGTTGGCCATGGGTAACAGCAGGCACAACCCGGTATGCTTTATTCCAGTGCGTTTTGTTGAAGGAGGATGGTTCTTGCGGTGGCAGTCGGTTCATCGATCGACGTTTCATGAACAGATCGTTTCATCGACACGCAATGTTTCATCGACAGATTGCTTCATCGACAAATCGTTTCATCGACAGCTCAGATTAGCGTTTTTTGTGATAAGTGGCATAAGACTGTCGCCGCGAAGCGGCAGGTGCGGGTCGGTCAGGTGGGTTAACATTTTTGTAATGAGCCGCCGCAAACTGTCGCCGCAAAGCGGCGCGAACTCAGGCTGGGGGCTGGGTTAACAAGCACCTTAGTGATACACGTGTGAAGAAATGTCCCTACAGCGTCCAACTCGCACAACGAGTGTCGATGAAATGTTCTTTTCGACGAAATACGTGTCCATCAGAAGTTGTCCGTAAAACGTTATTCCACAAAACAATAAAAACCCTAATTATCGATAAAGTTTTTTTTTTAAAGCATATATATATTTTTTTAGACTAACTCGGAAGTCACTACACCAGGATGAATACCAGTTCTTTCTAGAGAAGTGCTGCAGCATAGTTGCCACCAGAGCTGAGTGACGATTCTGATTTGGATTCTTCCAGTGCCGAGGAAGAAAATCATCCTGTCCATGACAATGAAGGTAATAGTTGTATATGGGAGTATTAATTGCCAGCCGCAAATGAATCGATAGTTGCAAAAATTTGCTGATGGCTAGATTGCCTTTGCAATGTGCTGTCCGCCTGGGGTTTACCCAGGATTCCCATTGTCCAGTTTGGCGGGGGGTCTTGTATATATTTTGTGAACAAACATTTAGTGCACACTATTAACAGCCACAGTGTTGTATATCGTATCTCCATAGATATGAGTTTCACCAATGAAAGTGATGAAGAGGATGACAGAGGCCAACGCTCCACTACAACCCAGGTACCCAAGAGATCTCCTATCTGGAAAGTTGTTAGTGACAAATGTGAGAAGTCAGAACCAGCTTGGAAGTACGTTCAACCGCATCCAAGTGATGCTGCATCTCTCATATCATACTCCCGGAAGGTCATTGATGGTGAGATGGTCACAAATATTTGTGATCGGACAAGCCTTTACAGCACCCAGAAAAACCGAAATAAGGTGATCTGATTGACTCAGAATGACCTAGAACAATATTTTGGGATAGTAAAGAGAATGCCAATCAACAATCAGCCACAAACGCGACTGTATTGGTCAGGAACAGTTTAGGGTGCCGCAGATAGCGGACGTCTTGAGGCGTGGCAGGTGAGAGTTTATAAAGCGATCGCTCCACTTCAATAGCAAGCAGCACGCTCCGGATGCTTCTGAAGCAAACAGAGACCAGATATGCAAGACTTGACCTGTTGTGGATCCCCTTGTGAAGAAGTTTCAAGCAATTCCTCAAAGTCTGAAACTTTGTGTAGATGAGCAGCTAGTTCCCTTCAAAGGAAGGAGCTCAATGAAGCCGTACCTTCCAAAGATACCCAAGCAATGGGGTTACAAACTTTTCATGTGTTGTGATACAGCTGGCAGAGTCTATAACTTCGAAATCTACACAGGAGAAATCTCGCTTCAACCAGGAATGCCGAATATCGGAGCAAGTGGGAATATCGTCCTTCGGATGGAAGATGTGGAGCCTTAGCACAAGAATATTATTTTGGTGTTCGATAACTGGTTTACAAGTTTAGACCTTGAAGTTACCTTGATGAAGGTTGGAATTCACTTTGTCGACACAGTTCGTGAAGCACGACTGAAAGGCTGTAAGCTTCCTACTGACGATGACTTGAAGAAAAGCGGCCGAGGGGCATTTGAAGAAAGGGAAGTGACCGTAGATGGAATCAACATCCGAGACGTAATGTGGTTCGACAACTGCTCGGTCTTCCTCGTTTCCACCTTCGCGTCAACCAGCCCTGAACACAGTGTCAGGCGCTTTGACAAGAAAGCCCGATCCAAGGTGGACGTTTCATGCCCCTTCATTGTGAAAATATACAACCAGTCTATGGGAGGTGTGGACCTTCTAGACATGCTTGTGGACCTCTACCGCACAAGCTTAAGGCCCAAGAAGTGGTACCTGAAGCTGTTCTTCCACCTGATGGATGTAGTTGTCGTAAACCTTTGGTTGTTATACCGACGAGACGCCGACGCAGCAAACATCACTAAAGAAAGGGCACGTGACATTTCTGAAGTTTCAGGCTGAGAAAGCTTGGGCCCTCCGAGAAGAAAAAAGATCTCAACACCGACAAGAAGGAAGGCGCTGTCGGACGTGGCGCACAAACTTGAAGCCAAGAAGCGCCGTGGGCCGATGGCCGTCATCCCAGTCAAAGAAGTTCGTCTGGACACAGTTGGACACTTCGCGATGTACGCCGACAAAAAATGACACTGTAAATTCTCTAACTGCACTGGCATAACCCGTGTAATGTGCAGAAATTGCAAAGTACATCTGTGTTTCACGCATGGCAAAGACTAGATGTTTCAGTTTCACAATGCGTGAAACACACGGTTGTGCCTGTTGTTGCCTGGAAGCAACAATGCTGTAGCATCTAAACTTATACTGCGATTCTGAAAACCTTTTGCTGGTGATGATATTTTGGGCACGTGAACTCCAATTTTTGTGTAAATAAAGTGATGTTCTCATGTTTTTGGTTGCTCGTCCTCAAAGGGTGAATTAACTTTTAATTATTCCAAAGAGACTTATAGTTCCAATTAAAACTTGCTGAGAATCATCCTAAACCACTAAATCAACTCTTTTAGAAGGATATAACGCCGGGGCAGCATTTTACGGCGTTCTGTAAAACGCGCCATTTGAACGCGTTTCTAGATTTCGGTTTCTTATCGGAGCGCATCTTTGCGCCTGCGGTCATGCTCCCCTGTGTTAGCGGCGCGAAGCCACCTCCTCGCCTCCCTCGTAGAATAAAGGAAAGTAGGACGCACGTCTGTTGCGCGTCTCAGCCACTGGGGAGCAGGACCGCGGGCGCGTAGATGCGCTCCAGATAAAGGACCGAAATCAGAAACTCGTCCAAATTGAGCATTTTTACAGAACGCCGTAAAATGCTGCCCGGCGTTATATTCTTCTAAAAGAGTTGATTTTGTGGTTTTCGATGATGCTCAGCAAGTTTCTAATCGAAACTACAAGTCTATTTGGAATAATTAAAAATTTAATCAACACATTTTACTTAATTAGCCGACTGATAGTTGCGACTGTTTCCCTATATATGTTCTCCTGGCCGTTGAACTCACCTGCACAAACGACATAAGTGCGGCTTTCACAGACTTTTTATAAACAAGTCTGTAAGAATAAAAAAAAAACCTGTATAATTTGACACATGCAAAACCCCATTCAGTTTTATCTTGATCAACCTATCGCAAACGTGTCCTGATGATTTCCGTATAAAAACAAAATCTTGCCCAACGATGGACCAGGGATAGACTGCTTTACGTCCGCATGAATCGCAATGAAAAGCACGCGCGGTTAATAAACATTTTGTCCAAGCAAAATCATCTAAGCAAAGATAAAGCATAATTTTTCAGGGCAGAGAGGAACAGCATAAAATCCTTCGCGAAAGTTGCTTAAACCTTTGTACGGAAAGCCTTACTCTGACGAAAGCTTTAAAAATGTAGAAACAATTGCGCTCATCATAAAAAACACTGGACAACCGTAAACAAGGCTCACAGACTATAAGGGAAACGTTGATACGCAGGAGAGTTTTCTTGCATTCAGTTCTCACGGCACTGCTTGGCCTCATTTCAACTGTGGATGGAAGAGCGATCGCCAAGGATATTTGATTCTGAAAAATAATTAATCATATACCATCTAGTATCTTATAGAGAGCATATTGTTGACATTTTAAGTGAAGAAAAGGAACCGGACGATATGAAATCAACAAAGGAAAATAAAATTCAGACACTTCACACAATATTGCGCCCGTAAGTTTTGGGCATTCGCAAGGCCCATGACAATAAAGACAACTTTGGTAATGGAGACCTCATGTTGTCCCTCTATCGTGAAGACACTCATCGTAGACAAAAGACAAGGATGATTACCTTGGCGTCACGGCCTTAATTGACGAATTATATGACTAAAACGTTCAGAGAGGAATGTCGAGCGCTTCTAAAGTTGCTGAACCATGAGCTGACGTTGGAACATGCACACCTTAGCATTTACATTAGAGGACAAGCCCCTTTAAGATTCGAATATCGTGGATATTATTCACTATTTAGTCTCACGAGCCAAACAGTTGCCATTTCTCACCGATTCCGATCGTGTCACGACGCTATTGGTCAAATATAATCTGCGAATGAGCTAAGTAAATTATGACCGTTTAAAAAAAAGAATGGCCAAAGATCGATCGAGTTTTCGACATACATCATACACTTTGCCCACTCCACCAAAGCGCCTTCGTGAAGATTCACCCGAGCAAAAGACTGGATTGCTACCTCCACCACCGCCGCCAGCTTTGCAAGCCTTTTCTCTTGGTACTGCTGCTGTCCGGTTTTCCAAACGTTTTGCCGAAATGTCGTGGAATAATTTTTAGACCACAAACAAGATAACATTGCTAACGGGATTTTTTTTTCCTTTCCATTCCCACTTTAAAAAAGAAGGCCGAGGCCCTCTTGGAGACCCTTTCGTTCGTGTTTGAGTACACCTCAGATGGAAAGTTGGTGGTTCAAAGATAAAGAGTTGAAGAATCCAACTTCATCAACCTAAAACGTTACGAGGTCTACAACATAGAATCACTCTGAATGAGAGCTGCCATTCCCGCCGTATGCCATTACCACCTGGACCTGTCCCTGTTTTGAGCTCGTTCATACCGCGCAAGACCAAAGAAGAACACTTAGTGGCGTCGCCTATGAATAGGAGCAAACCCGTTTACTAAGGAGTTAGCCCTCCTGGACTCTTCAGTGGAGTCAATGGAATCGCGCGGCACACAGGACTAAGAAAGGCGGGAAAGTTTTTAGAAGGCTCCAATGCGTACAACTTGTTTAGGGAATGTAAGCGTCCGAAATTTCTTAACAAAACATTGTTAATGGGCCTCAGAAATGCGTATCAAACGTACATCGTAAAAATTAAAAAAGTCAAATATAATGATTGGAAAACGCACATTTCGTTTGTGATCAACACATTGTCGCGAATTTCTTTCTGCAGTCCCAATTTCGTGAAATTAGGGAGTGGAGGTTTTGTGGACGCTTAAAACTGTCTGTTCTAAAATTAAAGAAGGTACGAGTTTATGCACTTATCATGGTCGTGAATTTTACGGTAATTTAGTGGGGTAGATTATTTTGCTAAGAACGGTGCTTAGCTATATTCTGTGCAATCAAAGCAAGATGCTTCAATAATGATACGTGTAAAATGAACCATAATGAGTCGACTTTTTAAATATTTTGGGTATGCAAGAACGAGGCAAATGGTGGGGAGTGTTTCAGAGCGCAGCTCTTAGGCGCCCGTTTGCGGCTTGAGCGGCGTCGACATCGCCGTCGGCGTAACCGCGCGTTGCATGCAACCCGTCGGCGTCGGCGTAACCGCGCGTTGCATGCAATCCAGGTTGCATTCAGTCCAAGTTGCATGCAAACCGCGTTGCATGCAAACCGCCGGAGTCGCCGGGTTGCATGCAACCTGGCGGCGCCCCCGAGGTCACGTGACCCCCCTAGGTCATATGACGCCCCGAGGTCACGTGATCTCCCGAGGTCACGTGACCCCCCACCCCCCCCCGAGGTCATATGAGCCCCCCTGAATCCGTTCCAGGGAGTTGTAAACGGCTTTTTTAAGCTTGTTCAATCCTACAATTCCAGCTATTAGGGAACACTGGGTGCGCGAGCCATCGACGTGAACGAGCAGAACCAGTTCGAATCTTTTCTGCCTATGTTCCCTCTCTGAGACCTGTCAAAAAACCCAAATTTCCAAGGTGCCGGTCACGTGCGCATATCACGAGATATTTATTGTCTACAGAATAGGATTAGGTATTCCCACAACCTACCACCTCATCGACATGGTGAGAAAGGAGCCCGAAGTCGGGTCTTTTTACGAGACCGAGCTGCGACGGGTTGGGCTGCAGGGAAACAAGACCTGGATTGCAGAGAATATCATAGAGAAACAGGTGGCCTCCGATGAGCAGTACCTTGCAAATTGGAGTTATTACGATACCTCCCACAAAAGTTTTGCTTAGAGCGAGTGATTTTTTTTTCCGAAAAAGAAAACTGAAAGGGCTGAGATGCCTCACTTTTTCATTATTTGCATGTTAAAAAAGAATGCCCCTTTGTCAATGCAAATTACTATAGAAATGAAATCACTTTTTTATCGCGCTTTATTTAGAATATCCTGCATGTCAAAACGTAGAGGCGTGAGCCAAATGTTTTCCGCGAAGGGAAAAGTTTCCTTTGTCTGGCCTCCTCATTTGATAACCATTAAGGGG
The DNA here is from genome assembly GCA_037355805.1 of Ixodes ricinus. Taxonomy (NCBI): domain Eukaryota; kingdom Metazoa; phylum Arthropoda; class Arachnida; order Ixodida; family Ixodidae; genus Ixodes; species Ixodes ricinus. The sequence continues at coordinate 143,055 of JAZHYW010003679.1, read as the reverse complement.
ACGTCGTCGAAGATAAAGTGACTGGCATATTATGCATATTTCTTCACAGTCGAGATAGCATTTTCTTAATGCTTGGATGTCTGCCTAGTTGTGGGAGTGTTTTAGGTTCACTGCCTGATTTCTGTCCAAGTTTACGGCGAATTGCAGGCGGTAATTGAGTTTATCCAGGCGCGTAACGCCAGCATTGATTTTGGGTATCGATGAAATTTAACGTCTTCGTTCAGGGTCGATTCTAGCATGCATTAGCCGTACGATTTTGATTGAGCCACGCCAAGACTGACGGCGATCAGCTATGCGATCAAAAGAAAAACCACGATGAGGATTATCAGAGAACCATAGTTTCGGCCGCTCTACTCTTATAATAATCCAGTAGGGCTATAGGTCCACGGACTAGAAGGCGTTCCTCAGTATCTGATTGGCGCAGCACGATTGGCGCAATCGCAAACACCGCCCCATAAGAGCAGCCTGGCTAGCTTAGTGCACAGAGCGTCGGGCTGAAGAGAATTCAATCGCAGGTTTGATCCCTGGCGCAGGAAGGTGTTTTTTTTTTCAGGCAGCAGGAGACACGCCACGTGGGCCACGGCTCCCCCGGTGGCGAGAGTCATATCTATTGGAAGAGTCTGGACACGTATTGTACACGGTGGACCTCTCGCCGCACCTTCGCTCCTCCCGGACTTCCCCACAGAACTTCGTCAGGAGTTTTAACCGCCTATCAACGGTAAAGAACGCGGAAAGGGCGCGGGACTCTCTACCATTACCAATTCCAGGCCCTCGCGCGCGCATGCAGGGCGGCATGGTATCCTCCGTAAAGACCCTTATTTTTAGGATTTCTGCTGAAAAAATATGCTTGGTTGTTATACGGTGGGATGTTCCAATCACAGCAATCATGGCATGCTTTTGTTTACTTATTATCCCCCAAAAAAATCTTCGCAAAACATGGTTGAATACAATTATGCGTGACAATCGTGGATGCCCACGGAAGGCTTCTGTCTTTGTGAAGTGAAAATGCTTCTTCCTCTTCGAACTTTTATAAAATAAAGTTTTCGTTGCAGTTGCAACAATAACTTTCGAACTAGCTGGTACACACAGCATGAATGTAATGTGTAATGTGAATAATTACAGCACGAGACAGAGACGTCGGATAGCTGTCAAGCTTTTTCCTCTGACTTCTAAAGACCGTAAAATGAATAAAATATGCATTTAATAATTTCTAATAAATGCTATTTTGTTTTGTATGAAAAATTTGTTTTCTTGTCTTTCCTTTAATAATTTTCACCTAATGACAAGACGATGGACGCTGGGTTCTCAGCGCTGTTAGGAGAGGCCAATTAATGAAGTTAAATGTAATAAACGAGCAAGCTTACCATTTGCGACGAGCCGCCTGACGCTGAGACGCTCGATGTTTATTTCGTAATCTTCCTTTATAAAATACAAGACTCTAACTTTACGACAAATGTTAGTGCCGGCGCCGTTTTTAGTGCCAGCGAATTCCCGCAAATTTCACTCATTTTCTTTCTTTCTTTGAAACCTTCTCGATTTTTAAATGTTCGCAGAAAAAATTAGCTGTTTCAGTGCTGCGAGAGTTCAACGGATGCAGGCGATAAGCATGCACGGTGTGGCCATATCATATCAGGAGAAACGGCCGCTTGGATAAAGCTATCTCGTGTGACACGCTCACGTATAGTCAAGAATAAATGCAATACGGTGAAGAAGTATTCAAAAATTCATTTTTTTGTATCTTAAAGCAAGTAAAGACAAGCCGATATAGTGAAAAAATAAATAACAGATGATTAATGATAGTGTATTTGGGTGTAAAACATGTGTTAGTTGCAGCTACCGGTCTTAAAATTGCTCAATACTTATTGGCGATTAAAGCTATATCTCGAAATTTTGCAATACCTATCGATTGATTACTCCTCCGATCGTGTACACGCTTCCTACCTCAAGTTTCCTCCCTCAAGCTTGGCCCAGAAACCAGGGAGTACCGTTAGAAGAGCGACTCCCAATCGTTAGTTATGATGTGCCGTGCTTTACAGCTGATTTCAATTCTTTTTTTATGTGTTTCGTTCACACGCGCGAAGTAATAACTTGCGAATGTCTCCCGCACGTGCAATGACACCATCCGTTTTCTGCGGTGAATCGAATAAAAAAGGGCGTTTCGTGTTATTTTATTTTCCGTCTTATAAAACAAATTGAAGTCGTATCAATATAATATTGGGGTTACTAGAATGCTTAAAGCCTGAAGGATGAGCTGTGTCTTTAAATGCACGACCTCAGAATTAACACTCTATAATTTCTTTAATAGTAAACTTACACAAACTGATGTGCTCGCGTGTGAAAGTGGTTTTAATTGGTTCTTTTCGCATTCTGCGCGCTTTGGGAATCACCGATGTCGTGATTTGGAAGAGCAATAGTGTGTTGCGTATTCAGCGACTGGTATTAATTTCCAAGATGGAACACTGCAAGATGTGCCGACAGCTGTATAACTCGAATTGATAATAGGCGTCCTTTCCTGCACTTGATCGTTGGTAGACAAAAGTTTTGTAATAATGACTTAGTTAAATTGACTTCATTGCGTTATGACGATTCGCCGAAGGAAAAAAGGCCAGCAAAACACGGCGTTTAACTGAAGCCTATGTCTTGATTTCGCCAAACCCATGTAGCGGGTCTTACTTCGGTACCATTTGCTCCCGAATTTTAAATCACCAGTTATGTGCGTAAGCGTGGCTCTCCAAATCTGCATCACACACATTTTGTTTGTCAGGATATTTTTTTTAAGAGTGAAGCTTTTTGTGCAGTTATTTATACTAGGAATCAGCTAATCTTTAAAGGCACTTGGTGTATATATACAGCGAGTTTCAAAGAACTCAGGCCAAATCGCACCTGCGAAAACTACTCATCGCAACGAAAAAAGGCTTGTGTCGTTTTAGTCCTGGGCCAGGGGCTAATCTAGGAAAATTATATAAAGTCCGGGATAATTAAGTTGTTAAATATTTTTGCATAATTAACTTTTTTAATATTGTGTTTAAGGGCATGGTTTTAATTAGGAAATTGCTCAGCATCGTTGACAAACACTATATCCACAAATTGCAGAACGATAGAAGGCACGCGAAGCATTTTACGGCTTTCTGAAAAACCGCACAAATTCGACGGGTTTTTAAGTTTCGGTTTTTATTGGAGCGCATCTCGGCCCCGGTGGCACTGCGCCCAGTGGAGAGATAATGCAACCAACCTCTGCTGCGCTGTCATCGCGCGACGCAGCAGAGGCTGGTTGCACTATCTCTCCACGGGGCGCGGTGCCGCCGGGGCCGAGATGCGCTCCGATAGCAAACCGAAACTTCAAAAACCCCTCGAATTTGTGCGTTTTTTTCAGAAATCCGTAAAATGCTTCACGCGCCTTCTATCGTTCTGCAATTTGTTGATTTAGTGTTCTTCTGCTGATGCTGAGCAATTTTCTAATTAAAACCATGCCCTTAAACACAATAGTAAAAAAAGTTAATTAAGCAAAAATAATTAACCACTTAATTATCCTGGACTTTAATCATTTTCCTAAATTGGCCCCTGGCCCAGGACCAAAACGACACAAGCCTTTTTCATTGCGATGAGCAGTTTTCGCAGGAACGATTTGGCCTGAGTTCTCTGAAACACCCTGTATATATTTGTATATTGAAATATAAAGTACAGTTTTGCTTAATTTTAATTTTTTGTTAAATTACCAGATGACTGTATTGCCTTAAATGTAAGACGCCACTTAAAGATTTAAAGTTGTCAGGAGTAAGGCTGATTTTTATGTCGTATATAACAACTTGTTTAAATAAAATGTATACTAATGTTGCCTGAAGCGACTGCTGCAGAACGTCATCCCCCTAAATATAGAACGGTATTTGCTGAACGTATCCGAGGGCACAAATGATATATTACCGTTTGATTAACTACACTAATATCAACAAAATAAAAATTAGTCTTACAATTGCAACTTCATATGTGTTCATACTTCCTTCGAATACAGTTGGTCCCGTCATAAAGCATTTACCGCTAGACATAGGGTTTCCCTCCAGATGCGTTCGAATTATAATTCCATCGACGTGGAAAAAGCTGCAACATAAAAGAGATTAATAATATAGGCCTGTGAAGACCCCCGGCACTCACGCTAAACTTATTTAACTTTACGCGTAGATGCAGCCGACGCTAAGAGATGGTGGGACCAATCAGACACTGCTTCACAATGTCATTGTATATGTCATGCTTGTGCACGTGGTATGACTGAACCAATCATAAACAGAAAATACCTAATGACAAGCGATTTTGACTCTGCTTGATCAGCCCCATCACCTGGTAATGTCGAATACGTATGAGGAGAAAATGAAACGAAATTTAGGAAACACTGGAAAGGGAGAGCGCATAACGGCACCTAATGGCATATGACAAATGCTGTAATTTGTGTTAATGCGATAATTTGTTGTGGCAAATTATTGTAACCTGCAGAATGAAGGTACGTGAAGTAGGCTAATGTGTACAATAGGCTGAGATCGCTCAGTAAAAATGTATCTCTAAATATTAGGCAGTTAAGCGTTTCTTTAAGGCATACTCCTGTAACGATTATAATGAACCCAAGTAGCACAGTTCCTCGGCCCAGGCTTGGGCCAGATTGGTGCGAGCTACAGCCAACTTGAGCTCAAGCCTGGCCCAAGCTTGCGCCAAACTGGCGCAAGTATGGGCCGGAGAGGTCTGCTGCTAGGGAAGCTATATATCACACGTAGGCTTTGGTATGCGATAGTCCGAGGTGTCGTGAAATATATTATTCCGCGCACATTATGTAAGCAGTTTAACATATTAGTGAAACTGTTGGAATAAATCACTCAGTACTTTCGACAACACCCTACTGAAAAAAAAAAGATTTGAAATTCAAACGGGTGAAAACTGGTTGATCCGTTTCAATTAAACGGGTGGCAAACTGGTCGATCTGTTTGGATCAAACGTGAATGTGGGATACGGGTACCCGTTTGAAACGGCACCCGTTTGATACGCGTGCCAGTTTGATACGGCTGCCAGTTTGATACGGGTGCCCGCTCGATACGCGTGCCCGTTCGACAAGCCACGTGACCACACATTTGAACGCGCCATTCGAAAAGGCAAAATATTTGCTGGCCCTAAATAGGCATCGTACGGACGGTTGGTTATCTTAAACTTATTTAAGACATCCCAAAAATCATAAGCCTATTTATGCCAGGGAGAAAACACGTAGAATAAATATGCGCGCTTATGTGCTTGCTAATGGGCAGAAAAACAGACACAAAAAATTTATTTCAATTCTCATAAAAGTTTATTACAGCCTGTTCCGTAGACAAGTACAAACGTGCAAGCAATCTGTGAAATGTGAAGAGGCACTCTAAGCTTTTATACAACTGAAAAGATTGCAAAGCAAAAAAGAACCGAGGTCATTCTAGACTATAATGGCAGACTTTCGGAAAGATTATTCTCCCGGCTGCCGCGAGAACAGACGCTGCATAATTCTGTAGATAATCTAGACGTGAACCCGTCGAAGAACGGTCAATCGTTGCCAACGAGTAGGTAGGAATGCATTACCGTAGTAACAGCGGACTTGAAATGTGTAATTCAAGATAAATGTCGACGCGGTCAAAGCAGGACAACCACACAAACACTGAAACACATCGTGTTGAAACTTTGAAGTTTCAACACGATGCGGCGCACAAGCTGTTTTGCCGAACCCAACCGAACCGCAAGAATTCTTGACTTCTTTGAAGAATCGCTTGTTGCCGATATACGCGTAGGACTTTTCGAACACTGGTAGCTTTGGTGCACATCCCATACGTTGTCGAGAGATATCCTAATAAGGACGCAGGGAAAGGCGGCAGATCGAGGCAGGTAGGACAAACGAAGTTGCAACGAACCACAAGCAGACAAAAAAAAGCGACTGCCAGCTCGCGCGCTGCCGGATATGCTTATCAGCGTCTAGCGTTCCCTCCCATCTCTCTGGTCACGTGACAGGGCTGACCAGAGCGCATTAAGGGGGTGACGGCGAGGTCAAGGAGCAGGAGACTGGGAACCCCCCCCCTTTTCTCCTCATGCATTCATAAAAAAACAAAAAAAAAAATTGCTGTTAGTTATTTGTGGCAATGCAGTCAATACTAGGGGAGAGGGTGCGCCAACCGCTGTGTGCGCGCTTTCCTCCTCTCTTGGAATTGCCACTGCCCGCCGCGTTTGCAGTCTCGGAAAGCAGGCGAAACGCGCGTATTTCAGCACGCTGTAAAGGGCGCCTGCCAGAAGCTCGGCTTCCGCCCGAGCCAAAAATGCACCCAGCGCGAGTATTTGACTGCTGCAACGGCGGGCCTACTCCCGCAATGCTCGATGTTCGCGCAGCCACGTGTTTGCGCGTTATCTTCTTTGAGTCTTAAATTGAGGTGAAATGGAGTCTAGAAATATATTCATTCATGCGCTCGCGTCCTCTGCGAAGAGATTTGAGGTGTATAAGTAAATTAAGGCAACAAAGAACGCCGAATTTACAAAGTTCTGTCAAATATATCGGCTCGCCAACGTCGCACGTTTACCTATAAGAAAAATCGCTTATTGCAGTTGCAGTGTAAGCGAACATCAACGCAATCAAGATATAAATATCATTACTTGCATTACGCGGACGATTGTAAACCGATAAACCGGCGCTCTCGCGGCTTTCCGGAAACACGCTGCCACGGCTGAAATGGGCATGCCCATGCCGCCGATCGCTACGTTCAGTATTAAACGGGCTCCCGAGAGCCGTTTGATTAAACCGGTACAGTTTGCCGGTCACCGGTCACCCGTCTGTGCAACATGGTCACCGGTTTGAGCAAACGTGCGTCAACTTTGCTCGCACGACTGGCCCATTTGATCAGACGAGTGACCCGTTTGCCAAACGAGTGACCTGTGTGCCCAAATAGGTGCCCGTTATGGCTCATACGGGGGACCCCATTGACAAACTGGTGACCCGTATGGCTAAACTGTTACCGGTATAAACCCGTTTACTTTCATATAGGCGCCAAATGTTTTTTTTTAGTAGGGCAATTTTTATGCATTTTGCTATAAGACACATGGCAATAAACCATATTCAATTTGTTGGGCAATGCATATTCGCGGATTGTCCGCGAATCTTACGCGGCTATCTGCATTCAACTGGCAGATGCGGATAAAAACAAATGTGATTTGGCGGACTGCAGATCGGATAAAAATGCCGAGTGCTGCGGATGCGGATCGGACGAGGATAGCCGTGGGTTCCGATTTTCATTTTTGCCGAGAGGGCTAATAAGGCTGCTTACCGCAGAGTGTGGACTGTGAATAAGTGATTCATACTATCAAGGGCATCGTGGAATGTTTTCAAGAAGCCAACTATTCTCACAGATAACAGGTTCCAGCCGAAATAAGCATCTATATTTGAGCCATCATATACCTGATTCTCACCAAAGATCGATCTAGAGGAGCAACACTCGTCCCGTGAAGCGTATTCTTGTGTGGCAGGGAAGAACCGAAAAAATGTTTTGGGATATAAAAAAAAAAATGTGCAACCATATTGAAAAATCCACCAGACCGGTTTGGTGTGTCCTAGTGTCTGCTGGTGTAAACATAAGACCGGCCTGGTGTGTTCAGGTGCGCACATCAAACCAGCCTAACGTGTACTGGTGTGCCTACCAGAACACATTAGGCTGGATTGTCAGTGTGCCCAACATACCATCCTTGTTTGGTCTGATCTGCTCACCAGCACACACTAGGCTGGTCTGATGTGCACACCAGCACATACTAGGCTGGTCTGATGTGCACACCACAGCACACTAGAATGGCTTGATGTGCACACTATGCCACACCAGACCAGTCTAATGTGCACACCACGGCACACTAAACTGGCCTGACATGCACACCAGGGTGCCTCTGGTGAGCGAACATTACGGATATATGTCTGGTGTTGAATGAAAACACGTTTTCTTGTAAAATAAGAAAGATGTATAGAGCTCAAACACCCCATTGGATTTTATAAAGTGTTTAATTGAAGGGGCGATGCAACGATTCAGATCGAATATTGTGTAATTTGAGTAAGCATGCTGACACAGTGTAACAAACGTTTACCCATACGATCCAGCCTGATGCAGAGATAAGATGTTTATCTCGTCAACAATCCTCAGCAGCTGGAGATAACTTGAAAATATATCATAAGGCTTTTGACATCAACAGAGGCCGTAAACATGGGTTTCGCAGGCTCCTCAAAGCACGGTCTCCTTTCGCCAGTCAAAATCTTGCGGCGGTGACTTTTGTTTCTTTCTTGATGTTGACAGAGCTGGACAGGCGGGCATTCCGCCTTCAGTTTCGTTATCGCTTATAAGTTCTGTTGTTAGGCCCTTCGTTGGCAAGTTCTCCTCGTCACCGTCACTCACTTCTCTTTCACTAGATCCCTCATCGGACACTGTTCCACTTTCCGGAATGAAAACCACACAGGGACGATTGCGACTCCGTGTCAGGTAGAAAAATCCCGATGGAATTTCTATCGAACAGCAGTAGAATATGAAACATAAAAGAAAAGGGCACAACGTCAAATTTGATCAGTAAACAGGTCAACATAGGGATGTACTAAACCACGCCAAACAGGAAGCTCTCTCCCAACAATTACAGCTGATTCCTCGTGCATAGGTATGTAAAATTCAGAGGGAACACCCGCCCCTAAGCTATCTGGCCCAACCTATTTACCTAGCAAAACATTTATTGGCTTAAAACCACCGAAACACTGCCAATTCTAAGAACGGAAAGGAAGACCACAGAAATCACAGAGCCACTATGCGACTCCTCTCTTAAGCCTGTTCACATGCAGCAACTGTGCGAACAAAAATCGGTGCGAAAGCCGACGCAGAGAGTGCGATCGCAATGTTTGGTTTCTCATGCTCCAACAACCGCGCGATTTCAGTCGGAGCGGCCGGCGCTTCGGACACGGACGCGACGTATTTGACTTTGTCTAAAATGCAACAAAAACGTCTCAATAGGCACAAATGTTTTAGGAATGCAATATGTAACTAGAAATTTCTAATGATTAGGCCGCTGTGGCTAGCGTTACGGTTGAACGGAGCACTGAGACGCATATACCTAACCCTCTACCCCGCCCTCCTCTCTCTGCCCCGTAAACCTAGGGAAGGCTGAGATTTGGACGTAACTTGGGTTACGTCGGACGTAATGCTAGACGCTGCGTAATTTAAGCATTAAACCAGAAGCTTTTATCGGTCTACATTTATTTTCGCGGATGAAAGTTGGCTATTGAACGGCTGGATGATGAGAAAGCGATCGCACCAAATCTGAGGCAAAATACCAACTTGGTGGAAACCACTCGAAGAAGCCGCAGCGGCAGTGCGACAGCAATTTTAATCGCAGATTTACTGGAAATCGCACCGATTTCGGGCAAGAATCGCGCATGTGAAACAGCCTTTACACGATAACCATATCTACTATGTACTTTTTTCCCACTTTCATACGTTTCAGGATAAAAAACGTCTGTGCTGTGGAATCCAGAACTTCTAAAAATGCAAAATTAACATATTTCAGAGCAAAGTACAGCTTACCTTTGTATTAGCAGGTCGAAATGCGTAGCACGACGCGGACAAAACGCGTCCTTGGCGCTGCCTTGCACATCGGAGCCGACGGAGTATCTTGAAGACCCCTGGCGGCGAAAATTCGAGACCGTGAAACCGAAACCAAAAAAAAATTATCTGCTAAGATACGTTGAACATTTTGCCTGAGTATCGCTTTGGGTTCCAAAAAAAAAAACAATATTATATTGAATGTATTCTGGAAGATCTCCTGTCCCATAAAGGGTTATAAAAAATAATAAAAGCGAATGGAAAACTTTTGTGTCGCTAGAAGTGGTGGGAATTGTCGGCGGCGTCTGTGTACACTGGGCAATCTGGCCCGGAGAAAAACACTGTCATGGAAGCAAGTCACGAAGGGGGTAAAGATATTTCTTGGTTTCTTTTTGTGTTTGCTGCATTGGAAATCGGGAATTTCTTTATATTAGATCTGCTGAGACGTTTATAGCTTGATCTACAGTGAGCGATACGAGCCTCAACGTATTGATTTTCAGGAGACAAATTCCTGGCGGCTATCACTTCGAAAGTCTTTGTTACCCACCATAGCCAGCTGGTAAGCATACTGAGTTGTCATTTGGACACCACTTTCAGTTGTCTTCACCGCTTGTGGGATCGCTCTATATTAATTGCCGCCGGATCGGTATGTGTTTCGCTCGTCTTTTAGGAAGTGACACAACACAACGAGAAGAGAGCTAATCGGTTTACTGTACTTTCCAGTTTTCCGTCTTTGAGAGCTGGCACTCCGGACCCACTGACCCTGGTAGTCGCCCGTCGTTCAGAGCTCGCAGTCGGAGTCCGTGTCCAGGCCTGCAGATCGTCCTTCCCACGCCAGCCCTGCGTAGGCTAGCTGTTCCGGGTTATCAAAGCCCGAGTCTCGCTGCGGAACCAGTCCGGGATCGTCATGGCCTCAGCCGGTATCGCCAGGGCTAGCCGTTTCCGCCGTTCGTGATCCGAACCTTGCTGGTGGAACGCTCCGGGGATCGCCATTGGCCAGACCAACCAGAACGGCTGCATCGTTCCTGCTCGGCCCCATCCTGGTGCAGCACGCTCTTCCTGTTTTCTCGGGCTCGCCCCGTCTTGAATAAGAGGTGGGTAATTGAAACCAAACTCTGCATGCTAGGGAACTGTACGCACGTTGCAGCGGCTGTAATGTGATATGCAAGCCTGGTGTAAAAAGGCGACACGCAACAAAATGTGCGTGAGAGAATGATATTTATACTTTGCATGATTTTTTTTTCTAAAGAAAAACTCGTGCACCCTGTTTTCTGCATGCCGTCACATTTGTTACCAGACTCAGGATTAAATTTGGTTGCCGAAACAAACAAATGTGCTACGAAAATCCACTATTTGAGAACTCACAGGTTTAAAAAGTTTTGGTTGTGATGGCGTGTGTGCCGAACGGCTATGCCTACGTACAATTACGAGTGCCGCAACGGGCCAATGGGCCTCTCGCTTCTTGAAGGCCTGATCGCCGGATTGTTTCTACCATATTTGCCTGTGTGGCTGTCTAAGTGACTCCTAAAACAACCTGTATGAATATGGTATTTTGCCGAGTAGTCTGCAAAACGAGTTCGTCGGACTGATTTCCAAACCTGCACATCTATTTTCGTTCAATTCAATAATTACTGTAGAATTTACTTACTTGATGCGTCGCACTGCAGTAATCCACTTCTGTCGCCGTGTCGCATCCCAAGATCTCGAAGGGAATCGGTATAGTTTGTCGCTTGAATCCCCTTCGTGACTGTGGCAGTCTTTCACGCAGTAGTAGTGACTTTTATTTGGGGGGGGGGGGGGGCACTCTAGGAGTAGCCGAGATGTCACAGGAGCCCGGTGAGGTCATAGGGACATGAAGCCGGGACTTAGTTTTAAGAAAAACAGTTCCCAAAAGGCTCACGCCGATCCGAATTGCCACATTCACACGTGGTTTCTTAAATGCGCCCACCCGCGATCCTCGCCGTCTTGGCCCATCCAGTGTTTTATTTGGCAGCCGCTAGATGGCCCAACTTGTCCTGCCAAACTGCATTGCCGGTTAATGTTTGGGTAACTTTCAATTAGGGGAGGGAGTGGAGAGAAGAGGTTCGTCTTATCGAGATTCTGCTGTGTTTGCCCCCCCCCTCGCACAGACACACACAGAGTGACGTTGCCCAAGGAGCCTCTGACTGTATGTTGCAAAACTTAATCTGTTTTGATCAGTATAGAAGCTGAAATTATTTACTGACAGGGTGACAGTGCTGGTGGGCCCGAATCTAATTATCTACTTGCAGGGCGACTTCATTTCATGACTTCTTTATGCAGCATAGCCCGAGACAATCATTGCTTACTTGACATGCGAGTAGTTGCAACGACACGAGTTGGTAAGGTTGGCAGTATTGCACGTGAATAAATACTATCTTAAAGGCGCAATTTCATAAATAGGTCTTCATTTATTTAGTGCATAAAGCAGCCTGGCTGTGGCGACATCATAAGAAACAATACCACTTTAATGGTAGTGCCCACAACCCTTGTGTCACCTCACTAAAAGTACCGCAAAGCTGACATTACGTCCACCAAATAGTGTCATCAAAAATCATAAATAAAGTTAAAGCGAGTGGCTGATGGTCTGAAAATCCTAAAAGAAGTGAGAGTGATTTGCTTGTGGAGTGAAATTACGAAACTTTTTGAGGGCATGCATTGCTGAAATTTCGCCCTATTAGCAACTGTAGCATAAATTTTGGTTGGGCATATGCATGATTTTTGCTATTACTACAAAAAATGGGTTTGAATGTTTTGACTAACATAGCTCCTTAGCATAATGCTAGATTGACGTTGTGAAAGAATATTGTGCTTTATTTATACTGCAATGCTCGTTATTTTGGATATGTTCTGTGGCTATCTTTTTCTTTATTAAAGCTGCAGTATGTCCTATGCGTATAAGCAAATCAAGACCTTGATGTTACTCGTCTCTCTAACCTTCAATTTGCTCTCCTAGGTGCTGCTGTGGCTGCTCCAACTGGTGAGGCCCTGGCCTCCTCTTGGCCACCTTTTTTTGCTCTCCGGGATGGTGAGGTATGTACCTGGGCCTACATGGCATTTTGTCTTTCGTTTTCACATTCATTGACTTATTCAGGAGAACAGACTAATGGCAGAAAAAACAAGGACACAAACACGCAGGCATACAAAGAGGCAAAAACAGGTACTGACTTAATGGTGCAGTAAAGACGGTTCTGAGATCGTTCGTTCTTGCTGATAACTCGTTCGACGGGCTCTAAGCATCCTAAATACCCCAAAATTGTGCTCGTTCAATTCCTTTTTTCCTATTAAAAGTATAAAAAATTAAAATAAAAGAAGATTGTTCACGTCCTGCCATTAGACTAGATGGTGAAATATCTTCGACAAGCGTACATGCGAATGAGATTGGCATCAGTGCTATCTGATAGCTGCGTCCCACAAAATACAGTTTAGCAGTGCAAAAATACATATCCAGGGGTTCGTAAGCTTGCCCGCTTCGCTAGTATAGACTAGCAAAGAAGACAGTTGAGACATATTGATGCCTATTTCTGAACACAGAAAGGGAAGGTAATGAGTTACGGTGATGGCACACTCATTCTTGTTTTCTTTTTCATGTCTTGTGTCGACGACGAGGATGAGCCAAGTGTGTAGCGCCCTCTCCCGTCCCCCCGTCGATGGCCAACGGGCTTGGCGGGCAACATTGATCACCGCGCTAATAAACGCCGGGGAGCTCACGCCGCCCCGGTCAGTCATCCTCCACCCTCACAACCAGGCTGCAAGGCGTCTCTTCTCGGCGGGTGCTTCGGCCCTCTTCGTCCACGTTCCAGAGAGATCGTGACACATTGAGTGGAGCCGAGGGTGTTTTTTTCACATTGCTCGGCTGCCCGAGACTGCACATATTTGTACAAAAGATGGAAGTGCACAGCAGTATACATCTTTCATACTTCGCAATGTTGAATTTAAAAATTGTCAAATGGTTCATTAAAGGGGACCTAAAATATCATATATGTGAAAAAGCTTTAATGAAACATTTTTTTACATCATTATTAGTTTTTGATGTGTACAGCAAAAATGGACCTCTTTTCTTAATGCATATTCCAATGCTGAAATTCTTTCTCTTAAAGGGGTGCTCGTGAGCTTTCTAAGATGGCCTTTTTATGGCCGTAGCACATTGTGTGTTTTAAGCATCCCAAAAATTTTAAGTTACAATCATGTGCGGCTTACTTCACTAGTACAAATGTGATTAAAGATAGTGAATCTCAGACGTACAAGGGGCACTACTGAACCCGGCCGAATGTACGCGAACAACGAATGGGGCTCGTCAGACAATCAGAAGCGATGGCTTTACGTCCGGACAAGCAGCCGACCAGTCCTGCTCGTCTGCACGGGAAGCCCTGGCTTGCAATTGACTGACGAGTGTCTTTCGCCGTTGTACCCTATTCGCCTTGATTCGGCTCAGCCACATTCACTATCTTTGATCACACTTTTTAATGGTGAAATAAGCCGCACATACTTGTAAGTTTTGAACTTTTGGGATGCTTAGAGCACATAGGTTGATTTAGGAACATAAATAGGCCATCCTGGAATACTAGGGAGTGCCTCTTTACTTTATTTCATTTTTTTATTTATATTAATTAACAATTTAGCATTTCAGTGAAACAAAGCGCCAACATGATTGCAGACGAAAGTGGAGAGCCCATTTGTGTTGCCTGTATTTCTCCACTTTTTGTGCATTTGCTTGACAATGTTACTCACTGCAGATTCATCTTGGACCTGGCATCAAAATGCGAGAGACAGCATTTTCCACATGCCGTGGAAAAGGCTGCCACACCTGGCCGCTTTCTCAGAATGGTCAGCCGATCCCTATGGGAGCCTGCAGAGCTCTTCGACAGGAGTGTGTCAGGACAAGCCTGCAGACGTCTCCTCTGGGGGTGTGTTGAGAAAGAAGTCCCTAACAGACGAAAAAATTGACGCTTTGACAGGTGGGCATTTCTGATCAACCTGGAAGGGCACAGAATCTGTTAAGGCTGTGCTGCGCTTAGCTCTGCACATAATGTGGGTTTAGTAGGACTGTCAACGTTTAGTGCGCTCAAAAAACTGTCACTCAAGCATTCACACACCCCAGGAACACAACTCTCACACAGCGCTCACTAACAACTTTGTATTGCGTGTTTGCTTAGGCTTCTACTTCTACTTAAATTTGAGACGATTGGCAAATAGAAAAAGACGAAATATAAGACTCAAAAAATTTCCGTCTAGTGTTTAGGCTAATTTGCGGCTAAAATTAATCTCTTTTTGTGATAATGTTATCGACAGCGTACTAACACATTTGTCCTCTAGTCGTATGATGTTCTCGGCTTCGATGATTCCCTCGTTAATTGGTTTACACTTTTGCCCAACACGCTGCTGTTGTTGAAATGTGCGAAACACCCACAATCCCCACAGTGTATCCCTTAGTGGCCAGAGTTGGCCTTTACAATGTTGTTGTGTTCTCTAAGGTGGTCATTTATACATCACCCAGTTTGTCCAACGTATTGTCTTCCGCAGAAGAGGGGGAATGAATAAAAAAAAACTATTCATGTATTGCTCTATTTTGGGGCATACTTAGGCATGCCCCAAAATACAGCATCCCCACCTTTGGTGCTATTGCATTTCAGAATGCCTCAATCATGCCCCAAAATACGTTTTTGGAATTGCTTAGTCTCTATCTTAAATCGACCTTTGCTGCCTTGGGTGGACAGACTTACTTACAAAAGAGACGAGTGTTCATAGGTTTGTGCATTGCACCTGTACTTAGCGACCTATATCTTGCACACCTCGATAGGATTGTACAACAGAGGTTAGATGCCAAAAAAGTAGTGCGAGTGCTTAAACACGTGCACGATTTTTTAATTTTTTTAGCCACCGATGAAAACAATTGTTCAAGCTTGGTGGGCAACGTCCTCTTTCATTTCATGATTGCATGAGTCCCCTAGAAATCACCCACGAGTTGCGGTTGAGGATCCTTAAGATTGTTGGATCTCCGACTGGTGGAGCTACCCCACCAAGTCTGGTGGTTCTATGAACCCAGGGGTAAAAAACCGCTCCTCCCTTTCAACTACGCGCATTCAAAACTCGTCAAAAAGCCATAGTGTGGTCATGCCTTAAGAGCTCAATCACAAAATCGTGCTCACATTCCATACAAAAGAGTTTCGACGGGCAAATTGCAAGACTGAAGTCCGCAGGGTACCTTGTTTTCTTATCGATGTCAGCGTCCGAAACTCTCCTTAAAGAAACGAAGCGAGGAGCTGCGTCAAGCAAACACGCAGCGACAGGACAAGAAGACTAGTCATCGTCCCTTACATCCACAATTTTCCCCATTGCCTTAAGAAATCAGCGAAGAGATTCAATGTTGATATCGTGTTTTCAGCACCCATTAAACTGTCCAGCCTGTGCAGAAACGTCACCACACCCTCAAATCCTGCAATCTGCAGCTCCAAGAAGCATAGAACCAACTTTGTGCCTTGCGTTGAGGGGGTTGTCTATTCATTCCCCTTTTCTGCGGAAGACATTACGTTGGACAAGCTGGGCGATGTCTGAATGACCGCCTTCCAGAACACAACAATATCGTATAAGTCAACTCTGGACACTTAGGGATATACTGTCGGGATTGTGGGTGTGTCGCACATTTCAACAACAGCACCGTGTTGGGCGAAAGTGTAAACCAATAACAAGGAAAATCATCGAAGCCGAGAACATCATACGACTAGAGGACCAATGTGTTAGTACGCCGTCAATGACATTATCACAAAAAAATTAATTTTTTAGCCGCAAATTAGCTTAAACATTAGAAGAGAGTTTACTTTTATATAGCGTCTTTTCTATTTGCAAATCATTTTAAATTCAAGTAAAAGTAGATGCCGAAGTTAAACACGCAATACAAAGTTGTTAGTGAGCGCTGTGTGAGAGTTGTGTTCCTTTGGTGTGTGAATGCTTGAGTGACAGTTTTTTAAATGTGCTAAACTTCGACAAATATGAACCATCAACTCGCCCAATCGGAAGTTCTAACAGATTTAAGTATAGTGCAAGTTATAATTTACTACGATGTTAGATATTTTTATGAACCTATTGTTAATTTTGCCTCGTGCAGCACCATGCACAGTCAAATGCACTATGAGGTCAGACGATGTGAATGCGGGCAGACCAGAAGAAATGCCGCGTGGGGTGCAGCGCTTTCTTAGCACATTGGGAACGAGGCCACGATGTTCGATCTACAGTCAAACCCGATAATATCGAACGCGGTTAATTCAAACTATGTGTGAATGGACTGGTGGTGCAATAATATTGCATGGCGAAAAATGCAATTCCATCGAACGAAAATTGCAGCGTCTCCCCATAGATCCATCTGCCAAGAGCGCTGTTTAGCTCTGCAAGCTGGCTTTCCCCCAGCGTAGTCATTTTCCCTGAAGGAAACCAGCTTGCAGAGAAAGCTGTTTTTTTCTTTTGGGCAGCCGCGTCGACCACCTTGAGGAAGAAAGAAAGATCTATTTTGCGGGGGAGAGGGTGAGCAGGTAAACGAATAAGCGGCCACTAAATAGCTGCGGTGATCGTCCCACATGACGTAGAGATGCTCCTTTAAGAATAAACTACTTTTCAATAGGTGGCCTGCTTGTTCGTTGTCAAATTCATTAAAACTTTTATAGAGAATTGCCCGCTATTTCGAAGTGGTATAACGTTTTTTTTTTTTTTTTGAGAGTTCGATGTAGTCGGGTTTGACTGTATTACGTTGCCCACAGGTAGGGGAAGCAGATTGAACGCGGGAGGGTGGGCCAAGTGATAAATTGACTGATTATAAGGCTGGACACGACAGAACTTCCTTGTTTACTGTTGTAGTTGTGATTTTATTATTTTAAGGTTTTTTTATGAATAACTGCTCGTGTATTTTTTCTATGCACTGTAGGATTTATCATGCAATACCAACTTGCCCACGCCATCATCTTAGCCATCCAGATGTGCTGGCAAAACGGCATGGAAGAAAAGAGCCATGGACAGCCCTGTGTGCAAGAAAATGTGCGCGAGCGGTGCGTGTGGGAAAAAATAAAATAGTAAGTTTCATCCTTTTTGTCTTTGTAATTTTTTCTTTCCATGGCAGAGTGAACACGTTAACCTATTAAAAAAGTGTTCTTTTTGCAATATTTGCAAGCTGTTGTCATCAGCAATCCTTTCTGCATCTAAATTATACCGTGCATGCATGACCAGGTCACCCCAGAAAACACTAGATCAGCCGGGTTACATCAGAACACACTTGACAGGGTCACGTCAAGACATCAGAACACGCCAAGACTCCAGAACGCACCAATACACTAGAACACGCCAAGACACTAGATCACGCCAAGACACTAGAACACGCTAAGACACTAGAACACGCCGAGGCACTAGAACACGCTAAGACACTAGAACACGCCAGACACCAGAACACGTTAAGAACCGTGTCTGAATTTCCGCTCTGGTGTAAACGTCAGAAACACACCAGACTGGGGCTGGTGGATTTTTCAATAGGGAAGTAACAAAAAGTAGAAGCCTCAACAAAGTCCTGTTTGAGTTCGCGTAACTCACATTTGTAACACTATTCGTGCATTTCGCCCCAGCAGCAAGTGCACTAGCAGAGTATACTCATTAGCTTGTCTTCTTATTGAAAAGAGGCGAGCCAGGATAAATTCGTTCATCGTTGAAGTTATTGTTTCTACATGGCCGCCAAAAGAAGTGTATGTTTTTTTCGTATTTTTTTTGTCAGCTGGCAGGCTTTCGCTAAATACGTGGCTATGATCACGCAGTTTTCGGTTCGTGTTTACAAATGAAACCTATACATGTTGCCATTATTGAAATTTTTTTATTGATTTCATGGTGTGTACTCGCGTCATACCACGCATACACGAATAGTTCGCAGCGGTGAGTGACCTTTGGACCTCGCGCACTTAATAGATTGACCTAAAACTAAAGTAACAATGTATATACTTTATCTTTTGTTTACTTTCGTATTTGAAATGGAAAACGTTTAAAAATCGCAGCAATGCGAAATTAGATTGCAACTCATGGGGAGGAGGAGAGGAGTTACTCCATACCCTCCCCTCTTCTTCCTTCATACCCTCCCCTCCTCGTCCTCCATACCCAGGTGGAGGTGGAGGCTATGCAAAAATATTTTTTTTACTTAGAGTTGTAGTTTGGAATATTAAGAAAATCGATACCAGAGTAAAACAAAATTTAGATATTCAAATAATATTTTGAGACAAAAACCGCAGTTATCAGGACTTGGATATAACCAGACTTGGCTTCTCTATTAAAAAACCAGCAAAAGCTGGTCGCAGCAACCAGTTTCATTCTGGGTTATTCCTCCAGCATGCCCAGCTTGCCGTGCTGGTCAAGCTAGTCCCAGCACAAGCTGATCCCAGCATCCAAACTTCATGCATAGGTTATTGCTCAAGCATGTCCAGCTTGCGTGCTGGTCAAGCCGTTTGGATGCTGGATCGTGATGGCTCGTTATGGGAGAATTCTGGGCAAATGCTGGGTCATGGTGGCTGAACGGGTCATGTTGGTTAAGCTGGTGGGCTTCCCCACCAGTTTAACCAGTTTATGGTATTACACAGTATAAACAAGCCGAACTCAGAAAAGCAAAAGCGGCATCCAATTAATTTATTTTGTATTTTGCGGTCAGCATACATGAGCTCAGATGCTTCACATCTTCTGCTCTGACACAGTACAAACCAACGCACAGACAGTGGTTCTCATGTGCAACACAAACAATGTTATTAAAACTAGGTTGCTTACCTCTCAACACGAAAAATACTAGACACACGCCAAAAATTGACAATAGCAATTAAAAGTACTACACTGATGAGAGAAGCGAGCCTGGGTTTTGCCAGTAATGGGGGCGAAGCGGCTTCTTGCGTAGTCGTCAAAGGCGAGAAAAGTCGTGTTGCTTGAATGTAATTGGCGATACTCCTCGGCACCACCGTCGGTTACGAGCACACACATGTTCGAAGACATGAAACGACGCCGCAGTCAGGGCGTCCGACTTCTCCCCGCCCTGGATGGACTGCCGCTCGCTGTTTCCTCAAGTTTCGCTTCGCTTGCACCGCCGTTCAAGTGGTCTCAAAACAACGCGCACACAGCAGTTCCTTCAAAAAATCTGCACAAGATAGCCAAACGTGTCTCAAATTCTTCGTTCCTACCACTTTCTCTCTCTCTTTCTTTCTCATAAAGGAAGTTCGCAGCGGCGCTGAAGCGCCCGGTTGTCTACCGAAAACGAGAGGACAAAGAAGAGGACGTGGCCTCATCCCAGCCCAAGACTGACCATGGCGCGCACGCTCCCAGCCATGCCAGCTCGACCAGCTCTGCCGACCTTAACGTGCGCGCTCCCAGCAAGACCAGCTGGACCAGCTCGAACCAGCTTGGGCCACCTTCAGCTACAGCTCCAACCAGCTTGACAAGCTTAAACTTGCTTCAGTACCAGCTAGAAAAACCTCAAGTTTCAGCTTGCCCAACTGCAGTGCCAGCTTGAACCTATTGAACCAGCTTGAACCAGCTTGTGCCTCTCGATCCAGCTTGACGAGCTTGAACCAGCTTCAGTACCAGCTCGAACCAGCTGAAGTACCAGCTTGCCCAGCTGTAGTGCCAGCTCGAACCAGCTTGAACCAGCTTGACCAGCTCGAACCACCTTGATTACCACCTAGACCAGCTCGAACCAGCTTAAAAACCAGCTAAAACAACATGATCAACTTGATTTTCGTGCTGTTTTTTTAAATAAAGTTGACTTAAAATAGAAGTACTATAGCCTGCAAAATTAATATACAGAATATTCTTCTCAAATAGTTTTGCCAGGTGCCGTCTTCAGAGCTTGTGCGTATAAAGAGTTATTTCTCAGATTTCGAGGCAACGCACACGAACGCTGTAAGTTGTATAGCTTATTTCTATGGAGTACAATAGAACATTGAATAATTTGTCAAAATTAATTACGAAGGAGATGGAAAGTAAAAAACGTACGGCCGAACTAAACACATTTTCGAAGCGTCCATGCTTGATACACTTCTGTCATTCCTGCCCACTTCGATCCTGCCCGCTTCGATCTGGATGAGCATCGTACCGGCGTGCAGTCGTGTATCACTCCCGCGTGGTGCACGTTAAAGACCCCAGTCTATCGGTTGTACTGCACTGGCTAAATTGCTCAGCTACAGCCAGTGACTCGCTGCAACTTTGAAAAGGCTCAACAGATAGACGCTGCATAAATATCCACACAACCCCAATTATTAATAATGAGCCCCAGATTCAAAAGGTTTTTAATAATCAGCAAATGAAGGTTATGTAAACACCATCATTCATATATTCCGTCTCTCCAGAGACGTGATCTCCCATGTATAACCTGAACGACGCTTATTCAATCTACCAACAATATTTTGCGCCTTTCCCATGGAGAACCGGCTATGGGGCACACACCAGCCCGAATGAAAAATCCATCAATGTAACCCTGTTTGACAGTCAATGTTTTCTAGTGGACCGCTGACTGTGCCTGACTGTACGCCAATGATGTCTGATTGGCCAACAAGTCACTCTAACCGACAGTCAAACTCCAGTCAGACTCCGCTTGTCGGCTTTCTGTTGGTTTCCTGGTGGCAGTTGGCCGCCGCGAAATGCCGTCAAGATTTCTTGGTGGCGATTCTGATTGTACATCGATGGTCACTGACTGTACGTCAAAAAACTTTGACGGGCAGACAGACGTACGGTCAAAGGACTTAAAAGTTTGTTCAAATACCACTATTTCGCCAAATCTATGAATACGAAAAATAATCTATGCACGAGAAAACGATTTCGGGACGTGAGCCCATAAAACCGCTGATGTTAGAGATATGACGAGCAGGGTACCCGACAACCCTGATCAGAAGCCCGCCGAAACGCCGAACACGCCACTTTCTACTTTCGCTTCGCCCATAGAGGCTTCGCCGATATTCCATGAACGATCGCTCTCGACTCGTTTTGTTTGCCCGCTTGCTCCAACCTGTCGATCCTGCCGGGGCTTCACAATATCTCATGTTTTAGTAGAATTTCGCTTCGTCAAGACCCAGTCTGTCGTGAGTTCCGACTATGTAAAGAACTTTAGCGGTGTATTTGAAGACCACAAGGTGCAACAAGTCTATTGGGCCGGAGACGCACGAACAAAAGTACAAAAGAAGGGTCCTATGACGCGAAAGTACTCTACATGGCAGGTCAGTTGTACTGAAGTACGACGATTGATGTACGAATGCTTTGCATATCATGCTGAAGGCTTAACTGCATATTGAGCCGAAGAAATCTCTAGAGCGATGCACTCATTGTCGGAACCTCGCGCTGCAATACTGAAATGCTCTCGACTCGGTTCGAGAGGTTTAGGCTACAAAGTTTATACCTTTCTATCTGGTGTGGGCTATTGGCCTTACTGTTGTGTCGCAGCTCATTATTATTGTTTCATGAAGACCGCAGACAAAAAGCATCCACGAGCGTACTTCAGATATGTCTGCTGCTCATGTTCTTCCGTGGAAGCCAGGGCTGTCTGTCGTAGCATGCATGCTTGCTCTCTAGCTTCAACGGAGTCGCATACGTTTTGTGAATTAAAGTGTATACGGTCGTCCCGAAAGGTTCAGACATTGAGGGCGTCTCCTGAACGTAGTGTCTAGAGTACCATCCGACGACACCCGTGCAGAGCATTCAAGTGCCGTCCGACGGTACTCTACTCACGCGTTCAAGTGCCGCCCGAAAGTCTCGTATAAAACGAGGTTTCAAAACGAGTTTTTGAAGCTGCGGTGCAGCTTAGTGGTAAGACGTCTGCCTCATGAGCAAGCGATCACGGGTTCAATCCCCAGTGCGGGGTTACTTCTTTTTTTTGTTCTTATATCTAAAAAAATTTGTTTTGTCGACGCATTTGGCGATATTTACATTTGTTTTTTTTGCGATTAACACTGGGAAAACCGAAAGTTATCGACGAAATTTCGGTAAAAAAAATGGTATGGGACTTCGTTTCCAGAGGTGCATGGGGAACAGCGGGGCCTGGTTTGCCGGCTGGACGCTGCGAATCGGTGTGTACGACGGGGCTAAATGGGTCAATAGTTTTGTAATTAGCATCCGCATACTGTCGTCGCGAAGCGTCGTGAACGCAATCGGGGGTAGAGGGGGGGGTGCTAACGAGCTCCCCAGTGATACACGCGCCGATCCAACTCCTCTTGGCAGTAGCAGTCAGACGTCATCTCATGGACCATCAGGGCACGTTCCCCCAGGGCTGCTGACTGGCAGTCAGTGTCCCAAATTACGTATCATGATGAAATTTTCAATAGGGAGGCTTACTTAAAGGCTTCGAAGTACACTTCAAAACTGTTTGAAAGGTTTCAGTATTGCATCCAAATTTGTTAAGGGGCCTGAAGCAGCCTTTAAGTATTCCTATAGGACGTAAGAGACCCGCCATATTTTAAGAGGCTTGTTGGGCCTGCCCCAGTTCTTTCCGTGAAACCGCAGCACCCATCGAAATCATTTTAACGGGTCTGTGGGACAGCTCAGGTGACCCTTCAGTCATAAATGCGTCGGGGAAGTCATTTGGGCATTATATCTTGGGCAGCCAAAACTAGGTGTCGGAAATTGAGACGTTCCTCTGTCTCTACCCAGTCGTTGCCTTGCTACAGCGTAGCATGACTGTGTTCGTGTGTACTGTGTATGTGTTTCACGGGCTGAGCTAGGGCCGTCCAAAGACAACAAGTCCTCGATCCCTAGGAAACAATGATGCGTGGGGAAAATGGGAGGAGGTCTTTCCGGTGTTTGTTTGAAGATAACTTGTTTTAGTCAGTCGAAGTACACCGTTCCTCAGTAGCTAGTCGCCCTGTTTTCTCCTCCTTCAACGAGCATAACCCGAATGCGCAGGAATGAGCAGTCGCTCAGAGTCGGCTTCCCGTCCCATGAGTGGGAGCTATCTTCTAGAGCTGCAAGGTGCGCCGATCAAGAAGGTCTCTCAGTGCCCTTTGTTTTGTGCCTCTTCTTTCGTCCGTTTTCAGAAGCATACTACGAGCGAAAAAGACGCCGGCGACGCAACCACGACGGCAACAGGGACGACACCGTTACTGTGCTCTGGAACTATCAGCGGCGGAAGATATTGGCTGCTCGTTCGTGGGTTTAGCTAAAACTGTTAGGAACAGTCTATGTGTGCGTTTGGTGCACCGGCTCGGAAATATGAGTTTAACTACAGGTCATCTCAAGAAATTCCCCCTTCTGCATTATCGAGCATCTCGATACATGCTTTGGTCTACAAAAACCTTGTTGTGTCTATTTGGCTTTATTGCTTTTGTTTACAGCTGCTAGCACCCGGGTTTGAGCAACTGTAGGTTGTTATTGTCTGTTTAATTTACTACATGTATATCAAACTCAATGTATAAAATGAAGTTTCAACAATGGTTTAAACTGCATTTCTTGTCCACATTCCACAATAATTTGGGAGTCTAAAGGGCAAGTCCCGCTAAAGGAACGACAGCGACAACCGACAGCGACCAACGTGGACGAGCAACAAATGACACTCGATAGACTCTCTTTGTCGGAGTTTCGCGTACCTCCTCACAGACATGAGCGCCGAAAATACAGACATGACAACTGTCCGTCGGGTGGAATGAAGTTGGCGACAATACACGGCGAAATATAGCTTGATAAACCAAGTTTCGTTTTGCTAGATGGGCTAAATTACCGCGGACAAACACGGCGAAAGTAATGCATTATTACTTTCGCCAGGTTTACAAGGTTACTTTACTTTCGCCGGTTACTAGGTAATTTATTTTTGCGCGCACCACGGGACAAACAACAAATACAGATAAACGCTTAAGCTTCGCCTTTTAGAGTGAAATGCCGAAGCTGTGCCAGCGTGTTTCGCTCGTAACCATAGGGTCGTGGGTTTGAATCCCGCATAAATTCTTTGACTTTTTTGCTTACGAACGAATATTTACCTTCATAAAGTGAAGTCATTTAGTCACGCGGCAACCCTCAATTTGCATTATATGGCGTGTTTCAATCACATTCATTCCATGCGTGACGTCACGATTCATCTATGCGTTGTGGGTTGCGTGAAATTCCCGCGCAAATTCGGGTAGCTGTGACGTCAATACCCTATCGGCCAATCAGGATTTTGTTGTCCTACCGACGCCGACGCCGGCTTTTGCGCGACACGAGCTCCTTAACGCTCTCGCGTTAAAACGTGCCTCTCGTGTACTGCACGGCGACATCTGTTCGTCCAGAACATTTCTGATACGATATATTCCGCATTGTTGCATTCCATAATGGGAACCCGAAAAGAGCATGGGGCTATTAGACTTGATCGGTAGTTGAGTCCCGGCTGCCAGATTATGATTTTTCGGTGGGTTCATCATTCTCAAATTTGGTTTTCTTTTGTTCAGTTTAATTAAAGCAGTTGGTCATTTGTCTTTGTGTAGTTTTCATTATTTATTCGCGTTTTTACTTTCGGCATGTCCACCATGAACATCGACACCAATATAAATTCCAACCATTCTTTGTTTTTAATGACCCCGTTCACGATGAGTGCCTCTGACCGCCGTGCTCCTCAAGTTGAACAAGCGCGGCCAGAGCGGCTCATTTTTCGCGACACGGCACCATAGCAGCGTCAAGGCTACGCAAACCAGACGACAGCCAGCGAGCTCGATTGGCGGTAGCAGACGGATGCAAATTAAGCAAAGCAGCACGGAGCACTCGAGGTCGCAGGTGTAAAAGCGCTGAGGTCTTTGTTTCATTTTCTTCTTCTTTATCGTGCGCTTTTTAATATTCATGAACCACTACAATAGTACACTAGATCTAGTTCTCAGACAGCTGTACTACTACTAACCAGCCCAGCTTTCAACCCTGATATAAATGTGTACATATGGGCCAGAGTATATTGTTTAGAGGGTCATACGTTCCATTCATAAAAATACATACGCCAGTATTTTGCCATATAAAGGAGCGATTAGGGGCATATATAGCAAGGGTACATAGATGCTCATGCATGGTAAGATATTATCCATATATGGTGCCAATTGTTGTTATATCTATTGGTATATGTAGACCCTCATCTGGCGCGCTTATCACCATATTTACGGTAGACGGCTGTATGTATTTTTTTATAAGGCAACCTTTTGGCGTATTTATCCTTATATGGAAATATGATGCGAAATATTCGAGCACAGACTGTGCATTTTTTATTAAAAAGCGTAACTGAAAGTGTATGCTATACGTAGATGCAGTTAAAATGGGGCCATACACAAAGTATTCTCATAAATACAAATCTAGACACATGTACATGAACTGTATGTCAAACTATACCGTAACTATACTGAAATCACACTAATCAAAGTATACTTACACACCCGCATGTGTTCTGCAAACAGACTTCTAAGTAGTCTATATAGTTACTCGTTTGTACATTTAAAGTGTTACTACTAGTTAATAACAAATTAAGTTTTCCTACTTGGCTTTGTTGGTTATATATACCGTGTCTAAAGTTTAGAAAACATACGTATATAAATTTGCTAGCCATATATGCGATTGCAAAGAGATATCAATATGTCAACATCTTACTGGACGTAGCAACGCGGGTCTCTGTGGTACGAACTATCGCTCTCTTTCGAACGGTGCCGTGGCACCTGAGCACGTAAAGATTATTATTATTACTATTATCTGGCTGGAAACATGCCAGCAACTTGCCATTAGCGGGTAAAGCCATTCAAGCATTTGATTGCGACAAGAAGATAAATACAAAAAATCCGTTTACGGCTGGTCCCCTATCGAACTCTGCGCGAACGGCTGGCTGCTTTAAGCGCACTGGATGAGCAGGAGTTTGTTTTTATTTTATTTACCGTTTACCAGGTCGATGGTTCTGTACCACCCATACGAACATGGGTATTGAGATTCTCAGTTTCTGAGTTTATGTGTGCGTTGGAGTCATCACGAATTACCGAGAAACTTCAGGTGTTTTGTATTTCGTGTCGTTGCTTCACACGACATGACCACATCATAAGATTACTGCATCATCTTACGAGAATTCTACAAAGAAACTGACGTTGGAAGGCTTCGCCTGCAACAACAATTGGCAAAGCCATAACAATCGCTCAGAGAGCTTTCTTGACGTAATTCGCAGGTGTATTGCCAAAACTGCGTCTACTGCGTACAACACGCGATGACACTTTTTTGGTCGCTGCAGCAATGCGAAGAGACGCCCTCGTGTTCGGTTGCCATTTCTACCCTTTGAAGACGAAAGCCTTCGACGAGCTTGTTGAAACTTTTTACGGTGGCACTATTCGGTGCTGGGCGAAGCACGCGTATCTCCGTTGAGCTTCCCATCGGCGCGTCGTGTTGAATCGTCTGCCCAATGGAAAATCTCTACGTCGCCAAAGTGCAAAAAGCGCTGGCCAGCGGGCTCGCTGATCAAGAGCCTGTATTGCAAAGAGTTTGCATCTGCTCGATAATGGTCACGTGATCTACGGACAGTATTTGCAATACGAGCCTACGAGCTGCGAAGAGCCGACGAAAGCGTTGATCGTCTGCAAGTCGTCTCCACCTTTCTCCTGATGTCCTCCTTGCCACGCGAAAAAGCAAAGCGTGTGCGCTTGCGAGTCGCGACCGGTACGCCGCTTCAGATAAACGATCTCTGCAATCTAGGTTCTCTGCTCGGTGACGCACATAACGCGCTGCCGATCGACGGCCGAAAAGTCAACGCTCCCTCACCCTCCTTCGAGTTGAGGTAGGGAAGATGCTCAGCCATCTGCCGCTCTCACCCATCTTAACTTTCCTGGTTTTCTCTCGCTAATGCCCGAGTCCTACTAGAGGGACAAACAGAAACAAACGACAACAACATGCTTCAGACACACGCAGCATGATCGCGATGGTACCTCTGGCAGGAGTTTAGCTTTCGGTTCTCGTGAAGTAAGCAAGGAGCATTGCCTCCTATATACAGAACAAAGCCTTTCAGATCGCCACAAGAAGAGGCCGCCGAAATGGAAAAGGTGGAGTGCCAGACAACGGGTGAGAGGAGAACCACGTGACTGAGCTGCCCGCTGCGGCGAGACGCCGAAACACACTTCTCCCGAGCGAAGAAGTGCGTTTCGGGTCCTCGCCGCTGCAAAATCTGAGCGCTGACGTCCAGGTTTTCCCGAGCAGTGCATATTTGATGCTCTGTGCTACCAGATTCTCGCGCTCCAAATCTGCGACCGGGCACTCTGTTGCTCCGTCGTCGAACTGCCAGGCTTTGCGAGTTTAGAGGAGGCTATGGTACGAGTGATTGCGAGCCTGCCAAAGATTCACTCGGCGTGCATGATGCGTGTGTTTGAGAATGGCCTCCTTAATTCTGCAATGTCTGTCAAATCGCGAAAGGCTCTGGTGTGAAGCTTATCGTTGTCGCTTGTTTCTGTTTCCTGCTCTAGTGGGACTCGGTAGTTAACGGTTTGTTTCTAGCGCAAGGGGAGAGGGGGTACGCAGTGGAGAACTTACGCCGTCTTGTCAACGGAGCCGTTGCCTCGCAGCTGCGTCGACAATGTGGTGACTTTATGTTACTTTATATGCGTATCTGGAGATATCTGCTGAATGCCTTACATATCCATACCCGTATTTTTTAATATAAGTCCAGGCATGACATTTTTGTAAGGGAACCTTGGTGGAGGACAGGTTCATCTGGAAGTCTTGTTTGCTCGTGTTACTGCATGCCCGCGCTGGCGGCGATACAATGTCAGACGACTAACAACGACTTCTCTGTCATCAATCGTTTGTCGGCGTTTGTCGGCCATGTTCGTCGCTACAGTGGGACAGTACCAGCAAATGACAACTTTACATGTTGCCGGACAAAATTTGGTGTCAGTCGCTGCAGTGGGATGGTGATTTAAAGCAGTGGTTCTCAAATGGGGGTCCTGGGAGCCTTTGAGGTCCGCGAAAGCATTCTAGGGGTCCGCGACGCGCTGCCTTATCAGTCATGCCCGGCAATAAGCGTTTCCTATTTACTGGTCGAGAAGAGGTGTTTCAGTTTTCGGGTGAGTTTTCTCGATGTGTATGTCAATAACAGAGGTCTTCTTCACACTAGCTCTTTTATTATATCCATTTGTTAAATCATTATTATATTTAACTAATACATTTCCTCTCCCTGATCACCAATGGGGTCCACCATCATCGCCGATCCCCAAGAGGTCCGCGAAGTATCGGTGGTTGAGAACCGCTGCTTCAAAGTGTTGAAAGGTGAAGGGTCTGGATGCGTAGAAAGGGTTTGAAGCGCCGAGAAAGTGCCATAACACATCAAAGCTTAATTGTTATTTTCAATTTTGTTTTGATGGCGCGAGATATTCTTAGATTCATTTCACTCCAATATACTTCTTGTGGCACGTCGGGAGCAAACAGAAATGCCACCATATTTGGACGTATGACGTAATAACGTTTTCTGTGTAGCCAGTGGAACATCTCAGCTTCTCATAACAAATAGGAAGGTTAGATAACTTCGACAATAACGTAAGAGTTACCTCTTTTTTGATAATAGTTGAGATCTGTCCGAGAGTGCGTTGAACCAATTTTGATTAAAAAAAGTAACAAAAAAGTTTTACCAGGATTCCTCTCCGACTTCTCGGCACGAGCATGCCTTCAGTCAAAGATAATTTATTCTTGTTTTACAGGCGTCATATGTCCAATGCGATAGAAATAAGACGTATAAAAATCTAAAGTCTTAACAGTAATGCTGCATTTTTGTTTAGAGATTATAATATATTTCATTAAGAATAGCAGAACAACACCAAACATACGTCAATATCTCTTCAAAGGAACTTCAATTTGCGCTATATGCTCTTGCAGAAGTATACAACTACGAATCCAACATCTTTCCTCTTAGGAATACGTCGAATTACAAATTGTTAAATAGCCTATTCGATTAAAGGAATGGTGTCAAACCTGTCGCAAACTTGCAAAATCTACTTTACTCAGTGATCACAAATTGTACTGAAGAAAAGAGACTCACATTATTGCGAAGACAAATGGCGCAGGCAACTATTTTGCAGCAAAGCAACCAGACCCGTACCCGAAAGGCGTTACACATGTACATTCAATTTTATTTTGTTTAGATATTTTACATGTTTAATTTTATTTCTGCTCACCACTATTCAGTGTTCTATTCAGTGTTCATTCTGTATATGAAGAAGTATACATTTTTATGCTTACACGAAATACACAAAATATCCTAGAAATAGTGAAATAGTAGAACACAAATTCCGAATTTAATTTTCACTAACCTAATATTATGTATTTAATGTTTCGCATCAATATCATAGTGAGTAAAACCTTGATCAAAAGCGCTATATTACATGTGTAGGTATTAGTATAGAGTCATGTGATGTAAGGATTTGTAACAAATGATTCAACATGTCGATTGCGTTCATTTCAATTTGTGTCAACTTTTGTACACGAGTCAAACGTTTGCCAGGTGACTTTTTTAATGCGAATAGCATTTTAATGCGAATAGCATTCTTTGGCTACTTCACGCACCTTTCGTCTATGTATCTATCTATCTATCTGGCTATCTAACCTCTTACGCCGCGGGTCGATAAATAAATAAAAAAGACCGGCGCCGGCTGGGATTCGAACCGTTGACCCTTTGATCAGCAGGCAGACGCGCTAACTACAGAGCTATGAAGGCAGTCATTCAACGCACTCTAAACGGTTGTTTATATCTTTACCATAGACGCGCTTTACAGCGCTGTCATATGCCGGTGCGCGCGCGTTCCATGCACGAGGGCTCATTCCGCTCTCGTGAGGCTGAGCACGGCCGCTAGCTCACCCTCTCCCGCGCTTGGGAGAGGGTGATGTAGCGGCCGTGCTCAGCCTCACGAGAGCGGAATGAGCCCTCGTGCATGGAACGCGGCGCACCGGTAGCCGTGACAGCGCTGTAAAGCGCGTCCTATGGTAAAGATATAAACAACCGTTTAGAGTACCGTTGGTTGAGACTAGCTGAGACGCCAGAAAGTCTGGTCGGTACCATTTTGAGTGTTTGTGCGTATGGCGCGTGCTTTGCTCGCCTTCCTAAGTGACACAAACGCACGTGCTGGGCTGCGGAGATCGTGCGCAGGGCTGTGAAAGTGTCAACAAATTTAGAATCGCCTCAAGAGTGGGCTGGCGTATCTAGAGTGTGCCGGCCACCTGACGAACGCGCATAACTCCGCACCGTTTGATGCTATTCGCATTAACGTAGATAATCATTCCCAAAGGATGGGTTCTGCTGATTCTTCAACTTAAAAATTCTAGATTTCGATAAAAAAATGAAAGACGTTTACAATTCTCACTAACGACGAATTAGAGCGCAGTACTTCAGCAGGAGGAGAGGAGGGTACAGAGGGAAGGGCATGTCCCTGCTCTTCCTTCATACCCTCCCCCTCCTCTCCTGCTCTTCTCTCATTTAGCGGGAAGTTTGCGGAAAATGTTGCGCTGAACTATGCGAAACTTCTCCCGCTAAATTTGTCCGAAAATTTGCCAACAGTTTTCCGCTAAATTTAGCGGAGAAATTAAATTTGTGTTTGGGTCATGTGACGTCAATTTTCCAACTAAATTTAGCGGGAAAAAATTCCGCTCAATTTAGCGTGACTTACAGCGCCACGTGTAGCAACCGCTACATATAGCGAACGGATGCGTGGCGGACACGTACACAATTCACCGCACACCCTTTCTCTTCTTTTTCCATGACGGTCCTGAATTACAGGGGGCGCTTTCAGCTCGTTCATGTTGTTTCTAGTTGAAAGAAATGTTGGTCGTCCTTCTACAGTTTGTTTTATTCTTTATGTTGTTAGTCAATGTTACCAACACGGTCTTCAGTTAATGCGAAGCGGATGCTTTTCGAGATTCTTTCTTAGCATCACGGTGCCGTAACCTGACGGGTGAACATAGACGGCCTCCGAAGAACCCGTGGCGTCGTCCGCTCCACCATCACAGAGATACTCACTCGCAGTACGACTGCTGGCTGACCGCGCCGATTGACCAACCGCGAACCAAATGAGTACCCGACAGCCCGACAAGAATCCTGCCCACCAATTGCTGACCTGCCAACTGAACGACCACTTATCCAGATAGGAAGGATAATGACCGAAGTACCGAATTGTCGGACCAATTTGAAACTGATATGATATAAGCGTAAGAACGAGCACTCAGAATTGCTGCCGCTGCTACCACTGCTTCCGCTGCCACCACTGCTTCCGCTGCTGCTGCGGCTGCTGCGTCCGCTGGTACCGCAAGCTACCGCTGCTTCGAAAGCTGGACAACGATGTACTGGCTTTGACGCACAATAAAACTCTGAGAAATAAAATTGAAGAAATCTTATACCCCGAAGAAAAGCTTAGTTTCATTATAACGGCATCGGGTTTAGCTATACGTGAGCATACACTTGAAATTTTTCATCCCCCATCGAACTCCAAATGCCTGGGTACCTAAGCTAAGACGAGCTACGAAATAGAAAAGGCTAAATTCACTATGACCGATACGACGACAACAATACCTACGACGACAGAGCATTGAAAAATCTGACGCCACGACTAAATGCACTACGAAGATTGACACCACAACCAATATAACATAACGACGAGCATATCGTTAACAAAAAGTTTAAGTAGATCGTACAATGACTCCGAAGTCGATCCCCGATGCTCTGCCGCCGCCTTTGAGCATGCATTGAATCGTTATCGGGTATGTTTATAGGGGTTATCGGAGGTATCGGAATGATATATTACAACTGTCTAATTACGGTTACTGAACCAAAGTCGACCTTGTCCGACGTCAACCGACAGGACCGCCGGCCCACTCACTGTTACGAAGACGCATCTACGGAGGAAACCGACGAAGGACCGTAAAAGTGGTGGACCAATAGAAAGCTGCCAAAGAAAAAGGGTGAAGAAATTGAAAAACAACAGAATGCGAAATGCCACAAATAATGTTTGGCTAAATTCTCAGTATACACAAAACTGGGTACGTTCAAGAAGAATCTGCTAGTTGAGGGACCCACGTCAATAAAAAATAAAGCGAAGTTTACACAAGGAATGAAGCAAGGAGACTGATGTAGTACCGGCTTCTATGGTCTACTTTTTTACTGGCCGATGAAAACCGTACGGAGCCGTTGTAGTTCTGAACGCTGAACTATCCCGCAGACTTTGAATAGCCCCTATACGATACGTCTGGGCTACTCTCAAATAGAGCATTGCATGAGAAATTGACTAGTAGGACAAACTTCAGTGATCATCAATACGGCAAATGTAGCGTTTCATGGACGAAACGTTATATGTCTATTGGAAGCCAATTATTTTCACTGTTTTTCCTAGATATATCTAAGCCGTCTGCGTCGCTTTTTTTCCTTTTGTGTTTATAAAATGATTTGGCGCTTACCGAGTTATTCTGATCTAATGCCTCCGCCGCCGTCGCGATAGGTTGCTTTACATTTAGAGTTGCATTATTGAAAGAGGAGGCAGACGAGCGAGGGCATAGGGGATGCGAGATCTTTTGCACACCATAAGTTGTGTTCCATAAACGGCTAACCGATACGGACGGGCCAAAGGACTTCTTCTTTCGAAACACATATAAATATATACAACCCGGATACCACTAAACCAGACCTGGTTTAGGTGTGTATATTTGCGTTTTGCTCTTGATGAGTTATGGAAAATAATAGCGCAGGTTGATAGACAAATAGTTCACATACCTCACAAATATGCACATATCTCATTAACCTAGGCAATACATATGTAAGCTGTTCTTGATACGAACTACAACTCGGACTCGATTATATTGCCTTTTGCGCTGAACGGTGCGTAATCGTGTAGTGAATATTTCAGTTTTATATCGTGACTACTTCAGCTAGTTACATATCAATACACTTTTTACCCTGAACCCGCATTACATTCAATCTAGGTCCAACAATGAGCACACAGAAAGGACGACATGAGCTATGCTACATCGTGCCATGCATTAAGTATAAAAAAGGGCGTTTAAAAATGCTCATGGGTATTAAGCAAGTAGTTGACCACTTGTTGATAAATCAACAATACTTGAGGAAATCCCATCTCTGCATTATACATTTCGAAAGTTTTATTTTGAAACATTGTTTACTTGCATTGTGTGCAATTTATGTACAAATAATACAAAAGTTTTAAAGAAGAAGCTTCATTTAACGGTAATGGTGTGTATGGAGAGAAATTCACATTTTATAATATCTACGCGACATATCGGCGATTCTCATTATCAACTTCCACCCTCCCCTCTCCCTCCCCCTCACACTCCACCCTCTCACCCGCCCCCCTTAAAAAAAACTTAATATTTTCAATTTTAATATTTGTCCCCACGTTGGAGGAAAAAAAGAATATTTGTTCCTATATTAATGTTTAACCCAGTAAGTATATTCCAAGCTTAGCTGCAAATGCTGAAATGTTCAGTACGCCTCGGTAACTACTTGCAATTTTTAATAGACACAGCAGGTGTCTATTAAAGATGAAGACTCGTTCCACATATGTTGTTTATTATGATAATCTTTCACCTTAACTGTTACCTTCTTCAACATTATCCAGTATTTTATCTATACATCGTGGCTTTGGCATGTTTCCTTCTGCCGCAGGTCATCATATGTCCACGCCTTCCAGCACGCCGCAGATTTCTCCTTTATCTCGACCACAGTTCTTGATTTGCGATAGTTTGCTACTGCATTGATTGTCTCTGTTGTAAAATAGTACTCAAAACCGCAAGTCTTCTCACATAATCTGATCTTGCGAAGTGAGCCCAGCTCCGCTGCAAGTCGTGCATGAAGTCAGTGGAAAATGTGTTTTCGGACACCTCTTCGTCCCGATAGGTACAGCACTTAAGAAATCGTTGTGTACTTCTGTTTGTTTTGTGTTCTTTCCATTATTTGTATTGTCTTAGGGCAGATTGTGCAATAGTTCGATTTCTTGTTTAAAATCTATTGTACTTTTTTATCAATTTGTTCAATGTCTGCTTATTACCAGAATGTTTACTCGCTGGTTATGGCAATTCGCGTTATTACTTTTTACATTGTCGTATGTTTTGATAATAAGATGGAAGCCCGGAATCATACAAAAACTGGTTTCATGAATCGGCTCCCCGCGGCTCTTGACTGGTTGTAAAATATCATCCGGTGCAATGATACGAATATTTACTTGTGAACTTTTGAAATAAAAGACAATAGATGCACTGAAATCTCCTGTATTCTCTGGTGATAAAATTGACAAGTCGTGAACTGTAGAGAAATTAGTGAACTAGAGTTCCGCTGTATGAGCTAACACATTGACTTTTTAAACACTTTTTGTAGAAAAGATTTGGTCTAAGATAAAATAATATGGTAATATTTTATCTACGGTATTTACAAGCACTCTAAAGTGACCTTAGAGTAAAAGGTCCTTAGAATGCGCGTAATCCAGTGTGTTTTCTTAATTTTCCTTGTATATACGTTCTTACGTATGCTGGAGGGGTAACGTTGAGGTAATTTTTTATATAGCATGTTTTCGTCCCGGGCAGAGGCTATCTATACAGTGAAATATAATATTTGGATATGTAACCTGAGGTAAATACATACAAACTTGCCGTAGTTGGTGCAACAATATAGCGTACATGGTCCCATTCCTAGGTTCATACAGGTCAATGCCCAAAATTATGTGTGCAGATGAAGAAGGATATGAATTATACTTTTCTTGTTCCTTTTGTATTATCTGTAATAGGATAAAATAACTATAGTTGTTTAAAACGTACGTCGTGGTAAATTCAATGCATCTCGTTCCAAACCCTAATAGCCCTCAATTTGAGCTTTTTGTTCCACAAACTGCTGTGGCTTGACAGCGAGAGTGGCACCTCATGACGGCGACTCTGGGATTCGAATTTAACAAAATTATGATGAACAAATGTTTATGGCTGACGTGAGCCGTTTTATGCACGCAGGTCTGGTGACATGTAACAATAAATATACCCAAATCCGTCTAAGTAAAAGAGAAAAAAAAACACTAATTTGCAAACACATGTATGACATCTGTTTGTTTATCGACTTTCCGCATTTATATCTTATTCTGGAATATTATATTATCTCATAATTTGTAAGGAGGACCTAGACTTTTAGAATTTGACCAAAAAAGATCAATTTATGTTAGTAAATAAGGTATACACCAAGACCATTCTGTACGAGAACAGAACCGTCGGTGCAAAAACACAAAATAAATAAAACCATGAAATGTAAAAAAACAAAAAAAACATTTGGTGCAACAAATTGGTGTTAAAACCGTCAAACGCTGATTTCTAAAAAAAAAAATTACAGTTAGAACTGCTTTTGTTTGAATCCTCCCATAAAATTGCTCGTTAAGTTCTTTTTTCCACTTTGTTTACGCAAAATCATCATTTTTAGCGAGCGTTCGTAACAACCTTAACAAAATACACCGATATTAAAACGAAACCTCCAAACAAAAAAAGTCAGTAGATTCCTTTTTAACCGATTACAGGAAATAATACGACCTATTGATCCGACAGGATCTTGTCGGACGTACATTGCTCATTACAGAGACAACCGTTGATTACTATGTGCATTGAAATAGTATGCAACAGTTGCATTTTTATTTCTATAAAAGAGTTCTCTTATTTTTAAGCCGAGCATGTGTATGATCATCAAAACAATGAAGATACACCTCTCGTGAAACTGCGGGCCTTAAGTTCGAGAAAAAAAGGTCTGAGAATTAACGAGTCATACAAATACAAATTGTTCATGAGTCACAATGAAAACGCATTTAACTTTTTTTTTTGCATCTCTACATTCAACTATAAAGGAGAGAACGGGCGCGGGTAACATAGCAACAATAAATAAAAAAACATATATTATACCCCGCGTAATATTTTATAAATCTCGTATATGACATACCTTCATGAACTCGAATACATGGATAATACCAAGAGGTCCCTCCGGCATTAAATTTGTTGACATCTCCACCCTTTGTACTCCATAATGATGAAATCCAGCTTTCCATAACTTTTGTACCATTGCCGATCCCTTGGGTGTCTTTATATCGGTTATGGCCGTATCTACGTCCCTGCAAAAAATGAGCAACCACTAAGTGACGTTACCACTGATAAACCGCAGGTAAGAAACTCAACATATAATATTTCTGCGGGACAACAGCTTACCCGCCGTGTGTAGTGAGAAGGGATAAGTTTCAGTAAATATTCCCTGGGTTGTTCGCAACCAGTGCACTATCAGCAGCTTATTGCGTTGTTCCTACGTAATATATACTTCGTCAGTGTGCCCCCGATCAATCTCGTGAACACATCCTTCTCGCACATCTCTACTAACATGACCCCCCCCCCCCCGTAAGCCAATGAGCGTAGAGCTTCCATCGTCCCTCCTCGCTGCCCGCCAACAAACAAGCATTGATATTCGGGATCGCTTCACTTTTTGGGCTTTATTAGACGGTTAGCAGCTAGCTCAAAAAACATTTAAAAGGGAGAATTTGTAGAACATTCCGAGGCATGCAAAAAGATACGACCGCCCCCTTTAGCATTCAAACCTACCCTAATGTCAGAATCGAGATCTATTGCAGTCCTTTTGACCCCAGGTACAGTTTTCAGGAGAATCCATGTATCTCTCCCAGTTCCCCAAAAAGGCCGCAAGAGGTATTTTCAGGTAACATTGCCTGGCCCTTATGGGAGAAAGTACATAGCTTTCTAGACAAGTACGCTAACTAGAATTTGGCCTTCTCTGGTGTTCTTTTTTATTCTCGCTGGACATGACCTTGTCAAAGAATAACTTTCTATGCAGCTCCTAAATTAATAGAGAACACAATTATTTATCCTTACATAACTTATACCTAATTAACCCTTACCTAACTGCTCTTACTGGTACAGCATGTCTGTGTTGGGTTATGGGGGAGCAGTGGTGGCTCTAATCGGGTACTTTACAATAATGTGAATGATCAAGTTTCCTCTCTCTCTCTCTCTCTACTTAATAAGATCAATGACATCTCGGAAGTGAACGAACCGGATGACATTGTGGAGGACTTGGAGATGAGATGGGGTTAAAATGCAGTATGACCTGACGGCGTTTTCGATTCCGAAAGTGGCAAGCGGGGGAATGATGCAGGCAGTAATTTTTATATTAAAGGCAAGGTTCAAAAAACTTACGAGCAAAGCATATAATCTCAACTGGGGTCCCAGCAGCCAAAGATACAATAAATGTCACCCATTTCCCGTGAAGGCCTAATTAAGGCAGTTTTAACACTAAGATTATTCAGTTAGTAAAGAGAAACTGAGTACTAATGTTGTAACTGGGTGGCGCGACGCGACACTTGTGTTACGCTTGGTATATCGCGTTAATTACGTAGATGTTTTTGTTCTGCCCTGCATCGTCTAAGGTTGCATTGAAAATGTGTCTTTCTCAAAATACGTTTCTTGGAGATTGAGACGCAGAAGACGAAGCTTGCAGTAAATAGAGAAATTAGAATTTGGCAGCGCCAAGCAGAGCCTTGTCACCAGCTCTCCGCCAAAAGAGACCCAAACACTCGTCTATATAGCAACTTTTTGCGATAAAAATGAATACTTTTGCACGTCCTTTTTATCTCTGTTCCTTTTCTTTAGAGCGCAGCTCTTAGGCGCCCGTTTCCGGCTTGAGCGGCGTCGGCGTCGCCGTCGGAGTAACCGGGGGGGGGGGGGCTCACGTGGCCTCGGGGGGGGGGAGGGTCACGTGGCCTGGGGGTGGCGGGGGGTCGTGACTTCGGGAGGACTCGCGCCCCGCCCCGGACTCACGTGACCCCCGTGAAGACCCCCGCAAACGAGGGAGGAGGTTGAAGGATGAGGGGAGGAGGAAGAGAAAGAGGAGAAGAAGGAGGAGGAAGGGAGGACGGGGCAGGAGGGGTATATCCTCACCTAAGTACCCTTCCTTCCACCTCCTCAATAGCTGCGCTCTAATCGGCGTTACAGGGAGTTGTAAACGGCTTTCATTTTTTTATAGTTGTTGCTCACTTCTGCTCTTTGCTTGTAGCGTCTCGAGCGCGCTACTGCGATGGAGCAGAGCGCCATTGCATATCTGAACGCGTGTTGTTTAAGCTCCCCTCCTCCCCCTCCCCAGGGAGTGAGAGGCAGGCAATCAGGAAGAGGTTCAGCTGAAACTGGTTTCCAATCAGTGAGGAGACGAGCACTGTGTCAGAACTCGGCTGGCAGTCCGCCGGTAGACGGTTAGTCCGATAGTCGACTGCTTGCACTTAATCGGATATGGTGAGGTACCAGCCTTATACCACATAATAACAATAATATAATAACAATAATATTTATTTGCATATAAAAATATTGTCCAGGGTGGCGTGCACGGTTGAACAGAAATGTTCAAAACCCGCACGCGAGTGCGCCTGCTAGAATTTAAATTAAAAAAAAGGATTATAGGAAATAACATCAGAAAAAAGAGCACACGCACATATAAACAAAAATTTGTATCACATACTCCAACCCAAAAAGTTTTAAAAGAAAAAGAGGGTGAAATGTAGAGTGTTTGGTTACTCCAACATGTGTGTACACGTACACCACACACACACACACACACACACACACACACACACACACACACACACACACACACACACACACACACACACACACACACACACACACACACACACACACAACACACACACACACACACACACACACACACACACACACACACACACACACACACACACACACACACACACACACACACACACACACACACACACACACACACACACACACACACACACACACACACACAACACACACACACACACACCACACACACACACCACACACACACACACACACACACACACACACACACACACACACACACACACACACACACACACACACACAACACACACATACACTACGCTACACACACTACACTACACTACACTACACTACACCACACCACACCACACCACTGTCATAACGCATGCTGCGGTAGGTGGTTTGAAAACAAGCGACGCATTGACACAAATTCAGTTCGGCCCTGTAGAAGCGGCTATAAAGAGTTTGACAACTCTTCTTTTGTATCAATAGATAAAAAAGAAAACTGTGAAGACCAACAGCGCGATGTTCTTCCAAAATGTGAAGACCGTCATCGTCTACAAACTGAATTGGAGAAGGCAGAAGTTGTTTAGTATTCTGCAAAATGAATTGGCTTGTTGGAATTGTCGGCAGGTCGTGCGAGTAGAAATTATGTTTTCCATTATTTGTAAATAATTTGTAAGGCCAGCACAGTCATAATATGCACTTTATGAAGCGTTTGTCGGCTGATTTACCTTTTTTAAAAAGTTATTTTGTTCACTGTTGGAATGACTATAGACTGTTTTGTGTTACGAAATAATTACATTTATCACATATATTGCAAGCCCGTGAAAGGCTAAGATCGACTTGACAGACTCGTTTTTTTATATCGCTTCATCACAAATGCTAAATAAATATTTGATGTTACTGAATAGCGAAGGCTATTGCCTTACGCAAAGACCGAAAACATTGCGGCAGCTGTTAGTGACCGTAGTAGGCTGAGTGATTATTTTAAAGAATTTAAAGACTAAGCGAAATTCAATATTCTCATAAGTTAAAGTGAAACCAGAACAAAAGGAAAGACCGGTCAATTTTTGGTAATTAGAACAACTGAAATCATATTTAAGCCGTTAGTATGTTGACCTGTAGGATAATAATAATTGTAATATTTGTCTCTTGTGGTCTAATATGCACGCCCACTAAAACTTAAGACGTCGTAAAAAGGTAAAAACAATTCTAGGTCCGGAGGAATCGGTCCAACGCTGCCTAAAGAGTAAACATTCGCAGCTAAAGGGCGCCTGCTTCCATCCTAGCCTTTCCATCGGATCAAATATTCGAATGTTTTGGCGAAATACAAAGATATTCACTGTTCAGTATGTCAGGGTGAGTCTTGTTTTAATATGCTCATCAAACACCGCGGTACACGTTTCAAGCAATGTAATCTCATAGTCTATATTTGTTATCAGGTTGTTTATATTTGTAAACAAAATAGAATGATATGCATATTCGTTACTGATAAAATGGAGTATTGCCTGGCGTTGTTAAGTGAAGGAACTGAACGCGGCTGTCGCTATGCTAGTTTTCTGTAAGCACACTAAGAGTGGAATTGAACACGTGACAGTTGTCGTTTATGAGGAGCTTATATGTTACGCAGCTTGAAGGGCTTGCCCTAAATCGATGTGCTCTCTCACCAAAGACTTGTAGCATAGAGTATTCTATAGCTATGGTTGCTGGCAGGATAACTTGTCGTCACATTGCAGTGGGGATTGAACAAACACCTGTTGGGCCCGCTCTCGGCAGCGCATAATCTACTAAGATTTTCTAATGTAAAAGTGCCAAATTTGAGGCCAATAATTCCAGAAGCTTGGGCAAACAAGTGACCAAGCTTTGTGACTGATCCCAGGTTTTTTTGTCGGCATCAATGTCTCTAAACAATAAAGTACTTGAACAACGGGATCAGCCCTCTGCATTCTCACAACATTTTTTTTTCTTTTTACTAAGATAACTATTTAAGGATGCAATAATTTGAGGTTCAGTAGGTGAAGCACTAACAATATCAGTTCGACATCCCCCAAAAGCTGGCTATCTTACTTGCTAAAATCTGCTGCAGACATTTGCTGTGTTTTCTCTACTGTTTCGGTTGATCAAACGTTTGTCGTCGAAGAAACAGACAAGGTTTAAGCTTCATGACCGTATCTAGAAGAGTCTGCTAGTTGATCTTCCTGAGCTTCAAATATGAGGCATTGCTTCATTTCCTCATCACCAGATAAAGGAGGTAACAAAACTCCAAAATACCTAATATAAACTCCAGGGCATTAAATAACAACACAGACATCATTGGATTTGAAACAGGTACAAGGTTTTGTATACTAACTTGCGGGAAGACCAAAAACGCGAGCAGCTTAATAGCTGGTACGGCATCCACGCCCTCTGAATAAATTACCTAAGAAAAGAAACAAGAACTAAATATGACCCCTTGCCATTTTTTTTCAGGGCACTGATGCGCATAGATGTTTTGCACAACATTTCGGGCTTTTCCAAGCGCTACTTCACCACGGACGCTAAGTTGAAGAAAACTGGGCTTTTATAACTCTTTGCGCTTTTGTCTTTTTTTAATCATAAAAGATTTGTCATGCTTTAGAGGGAAGCGTAATGTTCTCCATTTTTCACAGTACAAAGCGATATTTAGTTTTTTTCGCCATTTTTTGATATTCGAGTACCCGACGGTCCACGTATGTTGTGTGGTTTTGTTATCACGATCATAACCCTGCATCGTGATGACATTCTAGCTACTGGACTGACCAATGAAGCTTTATTTTTTGCAATAAATGGATCTCTAGGACAGCGAGTGCGGCGTTCAGTTTGAAAAGCACTGTACATAAAATATATATAAAACATATTGCAACGGAAGTTCTCCAGTATTGTGACCACAGATAGGCGTTGAAACGAATAAAGTTTATTCTTAAGGAATATTAAGTTGTTGTTTTTTTCAACATAAAAATGAGGGGTCGATTTTATTTTGATTCTTGATTGTTCTCCGAATGTTCCCTACAAGACCTAGAGCATTATTTTCTTCTTTTTTTTTTTGCATCGCAACAGCGGTTTTCATTTGCTGCATCGATTTTCGGAAGATTAATCGTAGCCACGAAAGAAGCGACAAGCTGAAGCGAGTCATCAACACGTCTGGCTGTTTCAAGTTCTGTTGACTTGAGGTTGTTTAAGAAGGCGTGATGCTTGTGCTGTTACCCCATGCCACAACATGGGCCTGGTTATCTCAGCCCCTCCATCATGAAGTCATTGCATGTATAACACTTTACCTGAAGCTGCAAACAAAAGCAGAATCGAATAAGTTTAGTTAAAAACCTTATGCCATCTTTCTTGAGGACGATGGCTCAAGAAAACAAATGGTTCCTCCATCTTTGTAAGAAAATAGCTAAACTTCAAGAATAATGATGTGACGTAGCCCTTTTGAACTGCGCCTTTCGATCACATGAAACATTATCGTTAACTGTCTTTAACCGATAGTATATGCAGGTTTACGTACCTCCCCATGGTGCACGCAAGGTTTCTTTTTCCTAGAAACTTTGAAATGATCATTGGTAGGATGACATTAGCATGCCTTCTCACTAACCTTAAAGTGTGTGGAGAAGAAACGATTGGAAAAGGTTCAAATTCGCGGCTATATTTACGGCCACATCAAAAGTTTCTTGCTCTTCTTAGGACTCCCTCATACCATATTAAACATTTGAAGAGTAGTGTATGTTAGCACTTAATTTTCATGACACCACTTGGGGTATCCTTTCATTGAAATTTCTCATGTATTAAAATAATATAATAGATATCAGTAGCAGAGCCTGCTATATCCAACATACCAGTCAATGAATACATCAACTTGAAACGGGAAAAAAACGCAAAAAAACCGGGACCGGGTAAAGGAGACGAAGACACAAAGCGCACCCGCAACATAGTTTTTATTTAGAAATACTGTCTTAAATACACTTTGAAACACCCCACGCCATTTCCCGCGTAACCACTTTTTATCCAAAAATAAGCACTCATTATCTGTCGAGGTCAAGGATGGTTCACTGATACACTTATCTGCAGCCTTTGTTTTTATACCATATGCTTCATGTATTTCCCAGGTACCCTTTTTGCTGTGACGCCCGAGGATAGCAGTGTCATTGAACACTGGTGTACACTCACATCGGCTGCAATTCACAGCCAAGTTCCCACAAGGTGCCTGTCTTAAAGGGACACTAACACCTCCCAAATTATTTTTTTTAATTTTTTGTTATGCGCTTTATTAAAAGGAAGACAGAATTCGCCGGTACCGCAAGCAACAGCTCTGAAGTAGAGGTCCCACGCCCGTCGTCCTATGCCATCGCCGTCCCCGCGAGTCCTACGATACGCGAAACGACGCACGCACAGAATGCTTCTGGTTCTCTGTGGAACTTTTTTTTCAATCAACGTATTTTCAGCTTACTAAATGCCGCAAAAAATAGATGGTTTTCAAATGTTTATTTTTTTATTTTTAAGATTGAGTGTGTGCTTTCAGTGACCAACGACTTTGAATAAATTTGGTGGTCACGTCGAAACCTTAAAAAACGGCCCTTGACCATGGAAAAGAGAGAGAACCAGACTCGAACCGGCCAGTTCTTGATCGGCGGTTTTCGGGCGGAAAGAAACCGATTTTCGAGCCGCAAATCTTGTTCTGGATAGTTGCGCTCTAATATGTCATGTACAACTAAAAACCTCGGCAGGCGTAAATACCCTGTCAGTGTCCCGTTAAAGGAGTGGCGTTCTCTCTCGCTCGATCATTCACAAAACGGCCTGTTTGGCCTACGTAAGATCCACCGCAGGAAAGCGGTATGTTAGAAACAACACCGGTTCGGCTTTCCACAAACTTGTTTTGATGTTCTTCTTGCATTCGTCGCTCTCCCCTCGGGATCATATATATTTTTGCATAACGAAGATAACTTATTAGGGATGAAAAGACGACGGGAAGTTCGGAATATTCCGCTACTTTTTTGAAGTTATGAAACACGACGTGAATGTTAGTGATGAGAACAATTGTTATTTCTTGGTGCTTCAAAATGTTTTTTCAGCACCTCTAAATTTTTTTTTTTGCTTTCCGAACCTCCACAATTGATTTTAGGGAAAAACCTGAGCTCACGAGCAAAGCGACGTGTAGAAGGAAGCTCCTTTCTATTTCATCTGCACTTCATTTTTTTTTCAGAGCACCTCCTAGCCACGACGATGCAATACCTATTTTACTAACTTAGACTGAGCAGAATTAAAAGAAATGACGCCTTTTTTGGAGTGGGG
Organism: Ixodes ricinus; assembly: GCA_037355805.1. Classification (NCBI taxonomy): domain Eukaryota; kingdom Metazoa; phylum Arthropoda; class Arachnida; order Ixodida; family Ixodidae; genus Ixodes; species Ixodes ricinus. The sequence continues at coordinate 98,548 of JAZHYW010003679.1, read as the reverse complement.
TTCTTAAGCCCTGCACACGTGGTCCTCAAAGAATTTTAGTTTTAAAACCAAAAATTGTAAAAAAGTAACCTTATGTCCTTTCATAAGTAAATTTTAAAACATGAGCGCAGGACGTAAATGTACCGATCAATTCAGCCACCACCTTGTCCGCAAGCTCAATCCATGGGCGAGCGATGACAAGGTAATCATGAACATATTTGTATATTAAACAAAACAACGCTTTCGCCCCCGAGTTTGTCAAAAGTGGTTTGGTTGCAGGGTGCTAAAAATAGCGCACAGTGACTAAACTAAAATTTAACGACAAAAAGGTTTTAGTGTCACTCCGGTAAACAATACGCCTAGAATATATATATATATATATATTTTGTCAATCGTTCTTGAGGCATGACTCCTTTTCTGGACATTTTACATAGAATCACATTAGAAGATCACTCGTCTAAAATGCTGCGCATAATAAACATACTTAATATTTGCTATAAAAATACTGGGAAATAGTATAACTTTCCGGCAAACATTTACAATTTTATTTATTTGATTTTCGTGCATTGAAAGCTTTTTCCATATTAGGACTACAAAACATGGCAATACAGGATGTGTGCATAAACGCGATTTTTCACTTCCTCATCACGTATAAGTTTTCTGCCTTGCCGTTTTTCCCGGTCACAATATTTGTATATATTTATATTTAATATCAAAATCATTTGCAAATATATCAGGACACTGTTTGTTCAATCTAAAAGAAATCACAATAACGTAATTATGGCTCTAAAGGATGATAGTTTTATGCGGTTTCCTTTCCAGGAAACAACAATGTACCGAGGGACGTAATATGGCTACCCGATTTACATCCACCGGAAGCTGTAAAATGCTACGATGACCTTATAATCACCAGTATAATTTAACGGTTCCAGTTTCCATGGCCACTATACGCCTCTTCTTGGACTACTACTTACTTAAAAGAGACTGATTCTCCATTCGATATTTTATAATCAGGAAATATTGCTGCTTTCATAAAAATGCGTACTTGTCATGAATCTTCATTACTAGCCTTCATATACGGTCATCACCAAAAAAGATTAAGTTTCCAAAGGGTAATGAGGCCGAGGCTTTAAAGGAATATTCGCAGTTTTCGTTTTTATGTAAGCTCTGATCCTCATGACGGAACATATTTTACCATAAATATTATTCCTTGACTCTCATAATATATTTCGTTCAAATTCAAAAGAAATCCAAAGAAACTTACTTGTAGTTTATAAAAAGCCCCAACTCAGTCTTAAATCCACTTTTCCAATATTTATGCCTAACTCCCAGAAGCCACTGAATGCCCGGATATTCATTATCAAAGATGGTTACTCGCGGATCTTGATAATAAAGGCTGTCCAAGAAAATGTAGTCGCATATGCGAGGCCGTGGTGCCAGCTTGGAGGAAGCTAGCCAAATGCCGTACGTGCAGATGATTGGTTTGGAAGCCATGGGACTCCTGAAAAGTTAGAAACGTTTAGTATATCAGTATTTATCAACTGGCAAGTAATTCATGAAGTTGAATAAAACGCTGAACAAAATCAATTGCTTAAAGTAATAAACTAATAACATCAGTCTGTAGATCAATATTTATTATGTAGAAGATTCTCGGTAGAGCAATCTTGCCACTCGCACCAACAAGCTACACACTTTGATTTCCTGAAGCGCTTGTTTATGTTCTTAGACCAAGAGCTCAGCCTGGCCGTTGGTGGGGACAGGACGCGGCTCGTGTCACCGCTTCCACAGTGCTACGATAATCGTCGCAAAGCTTAATGCTATCTTCCCTACTGAACAAATCATTACATGAATCTATATGAAAAAGCAAAATCAAACATCCAGAAACTGATATGCGACATATGAAACTGATGTGTAGAATCCAAGAACCTACTATATGCGACATATAAAACAGGTTATGAAATGCCCGAAAACTAATATGCGGCAGGTAAGAACTGATATGCAACATATGCCAACTGATATCCAGCATACAAGTTCATATGCGAGTTAAATGATAACTTATATGATATTCATATCAAAATTTGAAATGTCATATGCTGCCCCAAGCAATATAGATGCGACATCCGGATGTTGCATATAATTTTTTTAAATCAGATCTGTTTTTCATACTTCTCGTACTTGTCTATGTCTTCTGCACTATAGGTATGTTGCTATACTTGCATGCTAGCCCATCACTCCATTTCAATACATAATTTCAGTTGTATTGTCTTATATGCTTTCATAACATATCATGTATGAAACACTGTACAATAAACATATAAGAAATTAGTTGATAATTTTTTTCAGTGCACGACGTGCCGTGGGGCAAGCAAACAAGTAGATTGGAACCGCGGTCGGGCGGCTTAATTTATTGGCTTTCAAATAATTGCGGTATCGGCGTTTAATTTTTACTAAGAAATTCATTTCCGGAGCCGTTCAAAATACTCCCAGAGGTATATCATTATTGAAAAAAAAATCAACATGGTGGGAATATTAGTTATTGCTCAGGTGGTCACCGAGAAAATCCGTACCTTCAAAACGTCCAGTAAAAACGGCAGAAACGCAAAGCTCAGTAGTTGTTATCGGGTGTGCAGTTGTATACATGTTTGTTGCGCGGTGTTTGTGTATGCGCTCCATGTATATAATCAGCTGATGCTAGTGGTATGCGTATTGTATCTACAAGTGTGTATTATAAAGGTACCCGAAGGGCCCGATGCGTATAAGGTGGCGTGAGCAAATACAACCATTTTTGTAATACGTGAATTCCTGCGGTACCTAGCGCCGCCTAGCCTAAGCTGAAACTCGTATGAAATATCCAACAGGCTCATGTATGTAAATGTGTCTAATATACATATTTCAAATAAATTCATATAATTTTTCTTCGGTAGGTTTGTGGGTGGCACCATAGCTTATAGCCACATGTATTCCGACAAAGGCTTACAGATGACCTGGAGAATCGGTCGCAGAAATGGAAAATGTGGACCGGCAGGCAACAGATGAGTAGAGAGCCCGTGGTCGGCGCCCCGGTGCGGCGAGACGCCGAAACCCACTCCTCACGAGCGAAGAAGTGAGGTTTCGGGTCCTCGCCACTGCAAAAACTGTCCGCTGACGTACAAGTTTCCCGAGAAATAGCTCTTTAAAGCTCTGTGCTACCAGATAGTCGAGCTCCAAATCTTCGACAGGGCATTCTATGGCTCCGTCATTGAACTGCCAGGCTTTGTGAGTATAGAGGAGGCTATGATCAGCGCTATGGAGTCAATGGAGCACCGCAGAAAGATATAGTCTCATCGGACATACAAGGCGTGCTGCTGATATTCAAAGTGGATTGAGCGCCTGCCTATATTTTTCATCAATGAAGACATATCGGGAATCATCGCCCCATCACCTGCCACCGCCTCACCCATCCTTGTCGCCAATTGTAAAAAAATAAAGCAAAACAACATCAATATCTTTATTGGTACGGAACGGACAGGACGGGTGTTCTGCCTAGGTCAATCGCCGATGCTCGCGCCCCGCTCATGCACCCTCTCGAAAGCATGGCTCGCGCTCTACCTGTTTAAGGGCGGCTGCTTTGTCGCTTGATACAAAAACACTTTACGAACAGTTGAAAATGAAAATTGTTTGGTTTCACCTGGCGACTGTACTCTGGTCGACAGCTGAGACCAAGCGTTCTCGCTCGCGACATGGGAGATTGCAATTATTTTGGCTACATAAAATCATATATGAACGAGCGCTCAAAACAACAAGATTAAATGTGTTCCTGCGCAAACTTTATAAAGTAGAAATAGCGGAATATTTTTTGTAACGAAACTATTTAGGGTTTTAGGCATGCAACCCTTATTAAAATGGCAATTGTCAACCGCCAAATTTAATATATCCGATAAGATTCCTTTTTGAAACACAATTCATCCCGACATAATATGAGGTTATTGGTGTTGGACGACAATATGTATTACAATACAAAAATTTCCTTCCACATTTCTCGATGCGTCTTCCTTAATAGTTACAGGTACTAACACATCATAATTTATTTATTCACGGTACCTCAAAGGCCTAATAACGGGAATTGCGTGAAGGTGTCTGTGCATTCAGTTTAAGCCTGTCAAAAAATATATCAAAAGCAAAATCAATAAAAAAACAGACACAAAAAAAAACTTATATCTTAGGGAGAGAAAAACAAATACAAGGAAAAAAACATTTAGATTAAAAAAAAACGCATGTGCAATTGAAGTTATAATACTAGAATGCTGTACAAGAACACAAAAAGTCACAATTATAAATAAATTATTACAAATGATTACTCAGAAAATAATAAAAATATGCACCTTGACGCAAACATGACAGAGAAAAAAGGCATCAGAAACTTAAAACAGCAACATTAAGAATGTTATAGGGGACCATGGTTGAAGAAAAAAGGATTGGAAAGGCCATTTCGAAACATTTCTTTACTATATATGTTGACAATGGCTTTGAGAAGACAGTTCCATTTCTTGATTACGTTCGGAAGAGCTGAGTTATTAAATGCGGCTGTTGACCAAAGATGCGTTTGAAACTTTTGCTGTTGTATTGACGATGACATATTCTATTCGGCTGTTCTTAAATTTATGAGCCTGTGCGACATGGATTCAAATCCAGCTGATAAAGCAGACAGATTAGTGGGATTAGGCGGCCAGTTTCGAGGGGTGAGCAGAGTTACGCCGTTTAGTGAGATGGACCATAACCAATCGAGAACACGATGATGACATGAGCTTTGCCGCAGTTTTCAACAAAGTCGAGTTGAAAAATTAGGTACTTTTATATACGGGTTTCAAATGGGCGAAGCGAACTCTAGTTAAGGGTGAACATAAGTATTATAAGCTAGATGATGTGAATGGGCGGGTGTGGCCTTTAAGTGCTCTGTGTTGTTTGTTTATTTTACTCGTCAGTTGCTTTTAGCGCTTACACTCTCGGAATTATGGATTACCCACTATCCCAAGTAGATTCTATTCTTTAAGTTTCGTTTTAATAACCAAGAGTGCGTGAGGAGTCAGCGGAAACTGTGTTAATATGAGGGTCCCAGGCGAGATTAGAGATGAGATCTCCACCGAGGTACTTGAAACAAAGGACAGAAGGGAGGCGAACCTTATTTAAGAAATATATGAAGGACGAGACCGACAGCTTTCTAGTGAAACAAAGCACATTACATTTCGAGATGTTAAGTGGCATTCTTCCTGTGGTACACCAGTCAAAAACCCTAAGAATATCATTCTGGAGGACATCATGGTCATTTGGATTGTTAGTGGTTCAGCACAATACAGAGTCGTCAGCAAAAAGTCGTATGGTAGATGACACATTTCTTGGATAATCGTTAATATAGATATAACAAAGAAGAGGCCAAGAACTGCATCTTGTGGGACTCCAGAGGTAACCTCAGATCAGTAGAGAAAGATCAAATATCACCAGTTACGGTAAATTGTTGTCTAAGATTTAAAGCATTACGGGTCCAGGAAAGTACTACAACATCAAAATTAAGAGCGCAGAGTTTGGATATTACGCGACAGTAGGAGAGGAGAGCAAATTATTTTAAAAATATCTATGGAAACAGTGTCGGTCTGAGAGATAGATTTCACATTAGTGTGAATGTAAGGGTGAATTCAAGAATCGCCTCACGAGTATCCTTTGCGAAATCAATGCTGATATTTACAAACGAAGTTATTCTCAACAATGGACACGGAATGGGAGTATACTATTTGCTCTAACAATTTTGACGCAGCATTGGTTAAGGTCGTGGGGCAGTAGTTAGATACGAACGATCTTGAGCCAGAATTAAAAATGCTAAAAAATGTGTCAATTAACTCGGATTAAATCACGCATTGCTTCAGGAACCAAGCGCTTTTGTGTTTTCAGGATTGAGTTGTTAGTCTTGACTTTTGGAACTCTAGGTCGCACCCAAACTGTCAACCCCTCTCGAAAGTCCCGCGCTTATCCCCACTCCCAACTTTTCGTGTGATTCTACGTATAACAATCCTCGATCAGGCGTGAGGTCTTTTCACCATTCACCAATATGCTCCTCGCAGATGAAATAGATGATCTCCATGGACATATGCCCAACCAGAACCCGCAGAACTTAGCCAACTGGGAATATGGATGCACTAAAGCATCTACTCCAAACACCTTCCATAACCAGACACACACTAGGAGCCACGGGAATGAGAGCATATAAATTAAGGTGAGGACTACAAATCAATTAAAAATATTACGCCTCTATGGATATTGCTTGTGAAGGCACAACCGATTTAAAAACCAATTCTAAATTTACAAAAAGGCTGGCAAGTATTACCAAATGTTATATTTAAAAATTATTTAAAAACCCATAGAGACAAAGAAGAAAACAAAATCGTTAAAGCGATGCCCTAGCTAAGGAAGCGGCCTTGATCAACAACTTGTATTAGTATTATGTTTGTGCTTTTAGTTTTTTAAATGCGGTATTTTTTTCTTGTTCCTTTTGCTTGTACTTGAGTTTTTCATTTCTTGTATGTGGTCCTGTGCTTTACTTTATATCTGTAAAAAATATAATATTTTAATAATGCTAAAATTTAGATTTTTTCCTTTTTTCGATTTGGTTAATGAAGTGTCCTCTTTTGATATTGAAATCATTTATGTGAAGTACTTTTTATATTTTCAGGTAAAAAGTAATAGAAATAGCATATGTATACATTTTTACTGTTTTTATATTGTGTGTTTTTCGTTATTTTTGTTTAAGACAACATAGAAATATCAGACAAAATCAATCCCCCCCCAAAAAAAAAAGAAAAGAAAAGCTTTTATAGAGGTATGAACAGAGCGCGACACCTGTTAGCGCGAACAAGCGATCCCCGTTTTTTTTAAAGTTTTTCTCGTTGAGGCCAAGGGATGTCATCCAAGTTATTATTGCTACGAAAGAGCACATTTAGTTCTATAATGTAAGCGATCAAATTTGGTGCTCGCTAATACTGTCTAGAAGTAAAATTCAAAAATGTGCCGTTGTTGTGTTGGCGTTAACAGTGTCGCGATGTGTACATGATTTCTTTCATAAAAAATTTATATTTATTATTTTCCAGAAGAGGAATAGTTGTTATTTTTCAGAATGTCTTTGGTGCATACCTTCATATTTGCAGGGTATTTAATTTTTTTTTTATTTTCTCTGTCTTTTTTATTTTCTAGACAGATTAGAAGTGCAGGTTTTGTTTTTGTCCATAGCTTTTTGATATCTCCTTATGAGTCTTTTAAGGCGACCGGCCTTCCAGGCGCGGTGGGAATGGCCACCTCCCAGGTCTGTACCCTACTCCCAGGTGCGGACATTGATGTCCCCCCTCCCCCCCCCCCCCGGGGCACTCTAGACTCTTCTCCGAAACGATGTTTTGTTGAATTTCAATTTTGGTTCTTTCGTTTTTTTTGTTTTTTTTTCTCTTGAGGGGTTTTGGCCATTCAGTTGGAGGTTGTCTTTTATCACTATTCTTTTTTTGGGGAAGATTAGGGGGTCACCTAGCCTCCTCTCCCCTGTGTTTCTCTCACAGGTCTTTTGAGACGAACGGCCATCCTGGTGCGGTAGGAGTGGGCACCTCCCAGGACTCTGCCATGCTCCCAGGTGGAATACTTATGTCCCCGTTCCGCACACAATACTTCGTTTCAGCTCGGGTCCAGACACAGCCGATGCTACGAGCGCGAGCGTGTGGCCCTGAACAGTGCTTGCATTGCACGAGCGCGCGTGCTTGGCAGGGACGCTGAAAGCCCGCAGCTTGCGCTTGTAGCATCGCCTGCGTCTGGACCCAAGCTGAAACGATGTATAGTCTCTTACCTATTTGCATTTTATTTATTTAATTGATGTTGTCTAGTTCTTGCCATGTTTCCTTGTGTTGATGTTGTTGTTGTCGTTTTTTTTGTTTGGGGGTATTGATTGTTTTGTTAGAGATTGCATTTTACCTCCTCTCTTCTTTATTTTTTCTGGGATCAATGAGTAGCCTGGCCTCCTCCGGCACCATGACAGAACAGCACACGACAAAACAGCACGCGACAAAACAGCACAGCGTCAAAACCGCACAGCGACAGAAGAGCAAGTGCCAAAACAGCACGGCGTCAAAACAGCACAGCGACAAAACAGCACAGCGCCAAAAGGGCACAGCGACAGAAGAGAACGGCGTCAAATTAGCACCGCGACAAAAGAGCAGTGTGAAAACAGGACATTGACAATATAGTTAAGGTTTGGAGGTTTCGGTTTTTATTAATTTGAAATTCGGCGTACTTTGTTCGTTTTTTATTCCAAACACAAGTTTTCGGTTTATTGCCGTGAATATTTGTAGACTCATAAACTTCTCGGTTCCTTTTGGTTTATTGTCGAAAACCAGTATACTGACGAAAATGTAATATTAAAGAGCGTTTGTGAGTAAACCAAGTACTGGTATTCTTATTTGTTGCTGTCTGCGGCAGCCCACTCGACCTGTTTTGTAAGACGCACTCGAGCCCTATCGTGATCTGACATTATCGTCGTGTTCTAGTATTTGTGCACAGGACGAACATGAGCTTCACTATTACTTCGGTCGAAGAGGCAAATATCAAAATCCAGAAATTTGCAAGCATCGTACCAGTGCGTTGTTTCCCCATTTTCACGACAGCGAGAGGTGGTAAATTCACGCCGATCACAGAAACGACAATAAAACAATCGGTTTTATGCCCTCCTCTAGTAGACGGAATCAAGGAGTGTTAAAAAAATGTGCGGCATTTACGGACGTTCTTTATTTTTTTTGTTCACGATTAAACACTCTTCTTCGAACGAAGAATTCGGCACACATATCCCTATCAGGTGAAAAACCCAGATTTCGTCCTGGAGACCCCCGCGGCCCCGGAGCTTTTGTTGAAAGTTGAACCGATCTCGGAGGCAAACTGAAAATTGCGAAAGGAAGGGGTCATACGGTCAATAATAAGTCACACTCCCCCCCCCCCCCTCTTCAGACCCACCCGTCCAAACGCCCTCGAAAGTACTGACCTTTTTCGGTTAAAACCGAATTTTGAAATATGAATTCGGCGTAGTTTTACCGGTGTAATTCGGTTTAAGCAGAAAACGCTGAATACTAAATATAGTGTATGGAGTTAAAAAATGCATGTATCAAGGAAGGCAACTGTAAAGGAATGGTGGGTCTAGGCTGGTCCGTATTCTCGCTATTTCTAGAGCAGATCTGCTAATTTTGAGCCGCAAGTTTTGCTGGGGATGTCGTCTACAATATATGAATCAATCCCACGGCAATGTGCTGTCGTTAGTTGTTAAAAAAACAAAAAAAACGGAAAGCGTTGAGGGCAACGGTGTGCTCAACAGCAACAGCATTGAGGCTGTGGCATGCTTCTGCTTCACCGGTTTCCGCTCGATCGAGGCCTTCGTCGGCAATAATCCTGTGAATTTAACTCAAAACAACTTCTCGCCAGCAAGCTACAGCTAGCCGCCTGTTTCGGGACGTTTTATTCACGGCGAATGAACCCCGCAGAGTCTGCGCCCATGGTGCACCTTGAATGCGCTCGACATTAAAGCAACCTTATCTTACCGGTAATCGGCGTATCTCCCGCTTTTATTATTTATTTTTTTTTTGGGGGGGGGGGGGTTGCTAGGTTTTTTGGGGGTTTACGCTAGGTTTGTAATTACGAAACTACGGAACCTCTCCGGACCACCGCAAACCAAACGGTTCATAACTTGAATTTATGGATTTCTTTTTCCCAATAACTTTTCCTCTTTCGCTGGTTCTACAAAGAAGACCAGACAACGCGGCCAACATCGACGCGAAGAGATCACCTCTAACTACCCAATCTCTTCAGAAATCAGCGCAGTTAAGTAGCAGTAACTACTGCTAATTTTATTTGTTTTTAGCAATCACACAGCAGCAGCTTTCGGGACACTGACTTGAGTGCGATCCCGTCGCCGCCAACGTACTTTTTGTTTTTTATTGTTTCTCCACTATCTGTGAAATAGTGCCACGCAATATCCGACCCTTTTTGGGGGGTCTCCGGGTTGCAGAGTTTGGCAAGCACTGAAATAGGAAATACATTCCTTTATAACATAGCGACAATAAATGAAAGGGTAAGGAGGTTCGAAATGATTCGCGCAGAGAGAGGTGAAGAGCGCTCTCGAAGTTGCTACATGCGTGCTGTTATGTCGCTGTGCTGTTTTGACGCCGTGCTGTTTTGGCACGTGCTCTTCTGTCGCTGTGCCGTTTTGACGCTGTGTTGTTTTGTCGCGTGCTATTTTGACGCGTGCTGTTTTGTCGCCGTGCTGCTTTGACGCTGTGCTGTTTTGACGCGTGCTGTTATGACCGTGCTGTTTTGTCGCATGCTGTTTTGTCGTGTGCTGTTCTGTCGCGTTCTCGCCTCCTCCACCCGAGCTGAGCGGTTGGCAGGCCGGAAACGAAGCGCAAGTCCCGCAGATATCGCTGTTCCGTCTCCATTTCACTCCTATTTGTGTCCGCATCTGTTCTCCCCCTTTATGCTCTGCTCCCTTTCCCTTCTATACAGAAACCACGCCTTGAGAGTTTGTGCAAAACAAACCATATATTATTTTTCTTTTTTTCTTTTCTCAAAACCAGGGCATGACAGGCGCGACCGTCCCCACCATCCCGGTTAGAACCCTCATGAACCCTCCACCGCCTACAAAGTCCTCCTCCACTTTCTATATTCAAAATTGTACCAATGAAGCTTTCAAGCTCCCGCCCACAAATATCTGCACAAGGGAACTCTGCATAACAAAACAAAAAGTCTACACCAACCTTTCCAAAACGAGAGTCCGAATGTTGCACCCTGCCAAATTCGAAAACAAACAAGGAAAGCGTCTATGGCTAGTGAGCACCTGTGCCAGAAAACAATCTAAAAAAACAATGTGGTACAGCTCCCATGCCCAGAATCCATTAGAAAAGGAGTTCATCCACACCTTAGGCCCACCACCACCTGCTCCACTCTGAACTCCATAGTCTAGACATCCTCCGTTTTATAAACTTTACAGAACACCCGCAAAAGAGGGACCTCCACCCATTCGAGCCCCACTTGCAAGCCCGTCGGCGATGTCACCGCCGCAACCCCCACTGTGGCCCCCAACATGATATAAATACACCATACATCCTCCCGTCCACTGTTCCAGTGTCTGCCCGATTCCTCTTTGCAGGCCGTCCAGGGCCTGCAAAGAGGAAAACTGTCTGTCACCACACCAACTGCACACCGTCCTACCAATGCTCTAATGTACAGAAGTGCCCCATATATTGCGATCAGATACGCACGCACAGACTACAGCACTATGTGCTAATCAACACCTTCCAAATGTTGTCATATCTTAGCCTGGCCCAAGTGCCACAAATGCAGCGCCTAAAGTTCTGCCGCACACGGACCAATCCGCACATATAATCATGTCGGTGCCAACACCTCTCTCAGGGAATCCGTAAAATGGACAATGCAGCAATTTGGCGAAATGACTAGCTTCCACATCCACCGGAATATCTACTTCTCGACACACCACCGCATCCTCAGCAATGGCCAGATGTACCCGCAAGCTACAAAGAGAAAGAAAACAATTTATATTCCCCTCTTAGATCAAGTGGATTGGGCTGTACGTTCGCCAGCACGCCAAAGCCCACGCAACTCACTGTGCGAAAGCCCTTTGTCATCCTCATCAAAGAAATCCTTTGGATAACAGCGAACTCCCCCCGCCCCCGGATTGAGAGCTTTTTTTAGTTCCACAACATACATGGACCTGCGCATGCAATCACTTCCTCCGCAGATCGAAGACACAATTCACAAAAGTTGGTTGGAGCAAAGCCCCAGTTCAGACCCGAAAAGCTGCCCAATGCCAACGCAGCCATTGCAACCGTGCGTTCCATACAACTAACTCGCGCTCAAAATGATTCTTCAGTGGATTCTCCCGTTCTCCGGTTCTCCCGTCCTCCCTTCTGTTGCTTCGGTTGCTCTTGCTTATTTGCCGGCAGCCGGGGAAAATGCGTCACTTGTTTTCGTGCTCTTCGGAGTGACTCATACCGAATCTAAACTCTCAAGTCAAAACTCACAAAACAAGTGGAACCTATAAAGGTACGGATCAGTTGGGGCTATTGTCTTTGCCTTATCTAGTACTCATGGTGCCTAGAGCGCGTCGTAGTACACTTTGGGTTCACGTGTGTTCTTACGATACTGTGTCCGGGCGCACCTGGCTTCGGTCGGCCTCTGACGCCTTTTTTTGCCATGAGTGCTTCTTTCGATGCATGGCGTAGATAATATGAGATTCCACCCTATGCAGTCTTCATATGTTTGCAAATGAAATACACAAACGCAGACAGCCGCCATAGACACAAAATTCGCGCTCTTATTTTATTACTCCTTATTCGTGTAAGATTTCTTTAAGTTACGAAACACGTCATGTGTAAACAGTCTCGAACAAAAAACAAAACGCGAACGACTTAGCGCAATTTGCTGACGCTTATAGCACCACTGATTTGGGTAAAAACATCAATTTGTTTCTTCTTATTAATATATAAACACAAGCTTTTTGGCGATGGTTCGAAATGCAAACGAAGAGAAAGTGAGCAAGGCGCTTGGGTCAACAGGATACACTCCAGGGTTTTCCTTGTCTGATGTTGGTTACCCTACTTAAAGAAAAGTGAATGCTTGTGAACCGACAAAAATACCATTGGCCCTTCATATGTGTCAAGGCTTAGATTAGATGCCTCTAAGGAGAATCGTATGTCAATTCCTTTGGTTATAATAGTAAAGAAAGGACTTTCCCTTGCCACTTCAGAGAATATAGGAAGGTGGATTATGCGGCCACGTTTGTTATTTACTATATAGATCTTGACGTTGTTTTATTAATATGGAGCTACTTGCATTATGGATTATGTTTCTGGTTAAAGGTGTCAGTCATATTAACCACATATGATTGTATTTGAAAGGGGTTACAAAGTACTGGGCGTCCCTCCAAACATTTTACATGATTTGTGCACTGCAAAATTAAACAACATATCGCAAAACACTCATTCTCCGGCGAAAAAACGCGCTAGGGGTCCGAACCAGATGCAAAAGATTCAGCACAAACTGAGATATATTCTAAAGTTATAAGTATGTTTTTAACGTTCCATGGGAAAATGGAGCCAATATTCGCCCGTTTATGATTTCCGGCGCCATGAAGCTCCATGCATTTCACATCAACGTCGCCCGTCATTTTCTCATTGCAAGTTGCACAGAATCACAATTTTTATTAAGTAATCTTTTCGTACTGAAAATTTGGCATCTTATTGGAACCTCTAGCGTTACCTTTGGGCGGAAAATGAGCTCTCGGCGATGCGTAGTTTATTTTCGCTTTAAGAAAAAATAAAGAAAACTTTAATTTGTTTTGGCGAACATTCCGTGAAAGCCAACATGTGAAGTTTGGTGTTTAATGGCAATTATGTGGAATGTATTGGTTTTGTTTCAGTCAATGATCAAGCATTGACCACACTCAAGATATGGCCCTTTTGGCTGACGGAAACAAGGGGACCTCAACAGGCAGCGAGTGAAAGGAGATGGTACCTCTTAGCATCAACATTTTCGGCGCCTGTGCAGCTGAGCTCTGGCCGTGCAGTTTTTGCTGAGCTTTATGATTAAAGTTAAAGAAACTCGGCAGCCGAGCAGTTTAAGGGTAGGCAAAGCAACATTGGACCGAGGGGACAAAAAAAAACGGAAGCATGGGCACGAAACGCTAAGTTTCGTATATGTCCATCCCCTCTTTTTTTGTCCCCCAGCTCCAGGGTTACTACGTCTATATAATTAGATCATTAGAAAGTTCTGATTTGACAAGAGTGATAGTTCTAGGATCCCAACCCTATGGCTTTACGGCTAAACAACTTGACAGTGTTGTCCTCTTTGCTGAAAGGAACCCAATGCAGAATTTATTCACAAAACGCAAGCACATCAGTTGCAAATTATGTCACAGGTGGGAGAGACCAGAAATACTTTATTTCACAGAGTTCTACTGACAGCCGTCCAAACGGGACACAGCAGTAAGGCGTGCCGTGACCACGCAAAGGCATATGGTATAATCCATTACAATTTCGTCATTTTATCATAATAGTTTTGCCGGAGGGAAAAGCTTTTTCAAACTTGGCCCTATGAACAGAGGCTTAGAGTTTTCTGATCATGTGAGTGCGACAGGCACTAACGCGCTCTCCTGGCTGTCGTCAAGGGCTTCTCTTTTTCAATCGGTACCGGATCTCGAAATAAGAAAGGGGAAGGGATGACAGCGGAGGAAAGTCGCGCTGTTTCCATGGCTACTCTCCAAAGTGAAAAAGGACGGGAGGACAGTAACTTTAACTTCTTATGCCAGTGCTGTGTCGCTTTACGTCATTTCCGTTTAATGTTTGGACGGCCCTTAATAGCCTTGTTGCATGGGCTTCTACCTGCCGCCGCAAGTCCAGCTTCGCCCTCAATCGCCGGGATTGTCATAGAAGAAGTCCAGCAAGCGCTGCAGCCAGAGGTTCTGGTCAGCACCGCTCAGGAACCACGGACGCTGAGTTACGCAGCAGTGGGCCCGACGGCCACAACCTCCTCGTCCCACCTATGTCGCGCCTCTCCGACTTCAGTCTCCAGCGCCTCAGCACGACTGACGCCACGACGACCAGGTTCAGTACCCCTGCCAGGAACCCCGCGCACCCAAAAGACCGACGTGTGGCGAACACCCGACCGACGCCCTCTGTGCTTCCATTGCTGGGAAGCCAAACACCCCCGCCGCTGATGCCCATACCGACGACTCGGGCTTCGCGATTTCCACCTGAACGACCCACGCCCCCGCAATGGTGAACGTTTTCGGTGATCGATGAGTAAGTGCGACGACCTTAGTCCCCCGAGCCTGCGTCCCGCCGAGAGTTCCGGTCGCAGTCGCCACGACCTCCAGCTTCGCCGATGCACCGACCCCGACATGAAAGCCGGTCGCCCCTCGCTCCCCGCTGGAAAAACTAGGCGCGGCAACCCCTGGAGGTGGAGATGCTGAAGACGACCGACGCCGAAATCCTCCACGAACGTCGGAGGGCCCCCACTCGAACGCTACCGAGAGACCTAACTGACACTCCTGCAACGATAAAGAATAACCTAAACGTCGTTATCGTCGGCGGGAACGCTTTTGCTTTCGTCGACACCGGAGCAGATTACTTCGTCCTGAGTGGGATGCTATCCAAACGCCTTCGGAAAGTGACGACGCCACGGGATGGCCCCCAGATACGAACCGCCGGTGGGCACCTCATCACACCAGTCGGGACTTGCACTGCTCTTGCTAGATCCACGGTGAGACGTGCCCCATCAAGCTCGTCGTTCTGCAAGACTCTGCGAGTATGGCGCCGCCATCGACCTCAGAGCAAACCGGCTGACGCTAAAGAAACCTGCTCCACCGCCGAAGGAACCCAAAGCGACGTCATCGGCGGTCGGAGTCCTCGCAAAGTACGTGAACTTACCGCCGCGGTCGAGTGTTTTCGTACCGGGATCGATGAGTCTTTCTGCGGTGACGTTCTGCTCGAGGGAAGCCTCAGTTGCTTCTAGGAAGAGGGATCAGCGACGCATAAGACATCGCGGAGCTCGTTGACGGACACACTGTTGCACTCGTAATAAACGTCCGACAGGAGGCTCAAAACCTTACAAAAGACACCGCCGTGGGTCACGCCGAGGAATTATCGGAGTCAGCAGCAATCGCCGGAATAGCAGAAGACCTCTCTTCGTGGCCACAGATGACGACGCCGCACTCGCAATTCGACATCGATCCAACCCTGTCTACCCCAATACGACGACAACTCAGTGCGACCTTCTAGCCGCGTTCAGTGAGTGCTTCTCCACGTCGTCAAAGGTGCGCTAAATCACGGTTGCGAAACATCGAATTATTACTGATGACGACGCGCTTCCTGTTCATCTGTCGCCGTAACGTATCTCTGAGAGAGAAGTCATCTAGAAACAGGTCCAAGAAATTCTCGACCACGACATCATCCAGCCCTCAAACAGTCCGTGGTCTTCACCGGTAGTTCTGGTGAAAAAGAAAGACGGGACTACTTGGTTCTGCGTGGACTATCGTTGCCTGAACGCCGTAACAAAAAGGACGTCTACCCGCTGCCACGCATCGATGACACTCTGGACCGGCTGCGCCACGCTCAATTATTTTCGTCGATGGACCTGAGGAATGGGTACTGGCAGATCGATGTCAAAGAACGGGATTATAAGAAGACTGCCTTCGTCACGCCATACGGACTGTAAAATTGAGAGTGGATGCCGTTCGGACTGTGCAAAGCACTGGTGACGTTCCAGCACGTAAAAGACACCGATCTTTTCGGCTTAAAGTGGGAAAGCTGTCTCGTCTATCTCGACTACGTCGTGGCATTCGCAAGCGCCTTCGACGAGCACCTGAGACGTTTGCGAGCCATGCTACAGGCTATTGAGAATGCTGGCATTACACTAAAGCCGTCAAAATGTCGGTTCGCTTACTGCAAGCTCAAATTCTTGGGCAGTGTGGGTGAGTGCTCAGGGTGTAAGCCATGATCTTGCAAAGACTATGGCGAATTTCCGAAGCTATTTGACGAGAAAACCGGAAGAAGATTTCTCGGGCTGTACGCTTAATGCAGACGTTTCGTTCGCAATTTTGCCAAGATGTCTGAGCTGCTCACGCATCTGACGGACTACGGGAACTTCCAGTGGGGGAGGGGCAAAAGCAAGCGTTCTATGAACCGAAGGAAAGGCTCCAGTCGCCCCCCATCCTCGAAAACTTCTGATCCATCAGCTGAAACGGCAGTTCACATGGATGCCAGCAGCGCCGGACTCAGCGCGGTACTCGTCCAAAGACAAGACGAAGCAAAGAGGGCGATCGCTTACGCAAGCCGGGCACTCTCCAAGGCCTGGTTCCGAGTTGTCACGGACCACCACGCTCTTTGTTGGCTCGCCAACCCCAAGGACCCGTCAAGACGCCTCCATCGCTGGAGTCTTTGACCGCAAGAATTGGACGTAACTGTTGTGCATAAGCCTGGCCGCAAGCATAACGACGCCGACTGTTTGTTTAAGGCCTTAGTCGAATCTCTTCCCAAAAGCACTCACGGCGACGACAACGCCCGTTTTCTCGGCGCAGTTACAGATAGCGACATGGGAGCACTTCAACGTGACGACCCGGAACTTCGCGCCGTGATCGACCAACTTGAAGGTCAAGGAACTTCACTTCCGCGAGTCTTGGCCCGAGACTTGTCCAGCTTCGTTCTGCTGCGAGGTGTCCTTTTCAAGAACAACTTCAGAACGGGCAACCCTGCCTGACTGCTGGTTGTTCCTGACAGCCTGCGAGAAGAAATCTGTCAGCCGTGCCAGGACAACCCGAAGGCTGGAAACTTTGGCTATAGCAGGACGCTAGACCGGATTCGTGACGAGCACCACTGGCCAAGACTACCGAAAACAGTCCATCGGTACTCACGGTCGTGCAATGAGTGCCAACGACGTAAGAGGCCTCCGACAAAGCCAGCAGGACTGCTGCAGCCGATATATGCCCCGACTACGCCCTTCTAGTAGGTCGGAATGAATTCACTTGGACCGTTCCCAAAACTCGACAGTAGGAAACTGGTGGATTATCGTCGGGACCGATTATTTTACACGAGACGCCGAGAAGAAAGCCCTGCCATATGGAACAGCGGTGGAAGTCTTGAAGTTTTTCGACGAGTCCATCCTCCTTCGACATCGTGCACCTGAAGTGGTGATCACAGATCGACAATCATCTTTGATGGCACAGCTGCTTCAAGAGGTTCCACGGCTCAGTCACGCCAGTCATGAACGAACACCGCTAATCATCCGCAGAACAACGGACTAACGGAGCGGCTCAACGAGGCAATCGCCGACGTGATCTCCATGTACGTCGACGTCGAGCACAAGACGTGAGACGAGGTGTTGCCGTACGTTATGTTAGCGTAGAACACAGCGGATCAAGAAACCACGGGAGAGACGCCGTTTCAACTGGTACATGGCCGGACGGTTACCGCGATGCTCGGCTCCATGCTGCGTCACGTGCCAACCGATGACGGCAACGACAACGCTCACACTGATCTCTCAACGCGAACAGGGAGCTCGTCAACTGGTAAGAATCAAGATTCAAGACCAATAGCGAGTCGACGCATGCCGATATAACCTTCTTCGCCGGTATGCTCAACTTTCGACCCGGGAACCGGGTATGGGTGTGGACACCGATACGGAGCCACCGTCTCAACGAGAAGCTTCATAAACGCTCTTTCGAACCCTACAAAACTCTGCCGATGCCTCGGCGGTCTGAACTACGCAGTTCTTCAAGACGGAACGCGCCCATCTGCAAGACGCGAGCCACGACCGGAGGGGGTGCACGTCATCCGACTGAAATCGTATTACGAACCATAGAGCTTTGGACTCTCGTCAAAGAGTGCACTGTGAACAGTGACTGGCGAATATGCTATCTTTTCGTGATGAATTTGTGTTTTGTGCTGCATCAGGACGATGCAATTGTTCAAAGGAGGTAATAATGCCGAGCGCGCAGCTGACCCAGCAGGCAGCGCGCTCGTGGCGCGCCTCGTGGCTTAACGGTTATCGCGCTTGCCTTCCACGCAAGAAGCCATAGGTTCAATTCTTGGCCGCGGATATACATTTTTTGACTCGGCATGTGATGTTCTGATAAATTCGAGAACCGTGTTGCAAATTCAAGGTTAGAGAGTTCTGTGCGCGATCCTCCAACGCCGATTATTTCAGAAGCCCACGGGGGTACAAAAGGGAAGCGGCGTGGTAAGCCGCAGTCAGTCTCGCTCCTGCGTTCGATCCTGCTGTAACGCCGACTTCGATGCCGGCAACGCTCTCTTGTTATCTTCTATTCCCTTTTGTTTTGGGCACAAGTTCGCCCGAATTAAACGTTTATTTATTCATGTTTATTTACTGTTCCTTTTGTTTCCACCTGTGACAATATAGAAGGTCCACCGAAGAGCGATATTACAGAAAATACGTAAGTTAAACGATTTAACCGCAGACCGAATTTAAAACAAACATTAAAAAGGGGGTGTAAACATTCGTATGTTAGTCGGCACAAGCCACGACCCCGTTCAAAGGGTAGAACCAATACCACCCAACTATACATGAGAACAAATTCTCAATGGCACTGGCTTCAGTGACCTTCCAGGATCATTATGAAGGAAGCTCTGATCTGTAAATATGCCCCTTTCACACTTTTAGCCGCTACAATTTTACCTGGATAACTCCGCTTTCCTAGTGAACCAATAAATGAATTAGCCCTAACCATTGTTGACAGTGCTGAAAGTGTTACCATCTTGCACTTTTGCTCACATACATATCGAGACACAGCGGCTTCAGAGGGAACATTTCTCCACGCGACTCGATCGTCTTTTGAAAGCATCGGATTAGGTTACTCGGAACAGGTGCTGCTTCGTCGGCAGATATTGCCACATGTTTCCATGAGCTTAGTGCAGCATCTGCTGCATAAAATGGCTCAGCTCATAATCACACAGTGGATACTGCGGTCTCGTCCGGCTGCCCTATTGTCTCGCAATTGCACCACTTCACGCCATGGTAATATAAGCCTTCGCACGAGGGTACAAATTAATAAGGCGCAAGATTGCCAAGGAGACTCAAGTGAAACGGCACACGGAGACGGCACACGGAGACGGAACAAGGAGACTTTGGAACATAGTGGCATCCGACTACAAGGATTTCTCCTCGCTTTTGGCCATATTTTAACTAAATAAAATGTTAGTGTTCTTAGCAACCGTTTCAGGCCATTTTTAACTTCCAGTCTTGAGCAACCCAAGGTGCTAAACACGCAATTCATCCGATATATGCCTAATCACGCTATCAAGCCTATCGTGAAATATTTTACACCACGCAATTCACTTTGATCTTGCCAACTTTGCTGAAAAGAAACGCTTTTAAGCCCATGTCAACATGGCTTTCGCAAATAAAAAAGATATTCTGGGAAACGCAGCTCTTGTCTTTCCCTCAAAATTTGCATACAATATTCGACCGTTAGTGTTAGGTGGTCAGTGAATTCCTCGAGTTTGGTACAAGCTCGGTCAAGTCGGTCGTCAGTTATTGATGTTCAAATTAAATAAACTGAGTATTGACCCAAATTAAATAAACTTTATTCAATATTTCTTTTAATCCCTCAGAATACGTAGCTGTAATTGACTTTGCTTAACCTTAACTCCGGCGTTTTATAGTGGTTAAGTTTTTGGTTTATTACTTTCCCTTATGATATTAACGATCTGCTAGCCCGCATTTCATCCCATTTCTGTTTGTATGTAGACGACGGTGTTAATAACCGTGAGAAATCAACGAAAATTAAGTAGGCTTAATATATTCCGACTTAATATCAATTACGGCTGTCGTACGTGGCGAATAGAACCAAACATTATTCAATGCAAATCAATGCGGGTGTCCCATCGTAATGTCATTTGTCCTGCTTACTATCAAAATAACAATTGTTTATAGTTTATTTCGTGACAAATACCTATGTCTGCACTTTAAATCTGCAAAAAGAAGAAAATTCATGGTGCTATTGAGAATTTTTTAATATCTAACTTTTCTTTGAACATTAACATAGATCATTTCATTGACGTATTAATTGCGCACTTGGGGTTTAGAGAAATTGTAATAATATTTTATCGTACCTTGAACATCTATATAAGTTACTGGTAAGATCAGAGCTTTGGTATGCAGTTTCCGTCTGAGACCGTGCATCGAATACTTACAATAAATTGCCTAAAGCAATTCGTTTTGTGACTGGATTCCCCTTATGAAAAAGCCGTACTATAACAGGTTACGACTATTGCTCTAAAATGGCGTATCACTAGACACCAATATCAAACGTTGTAGCGGAATATTGGATAACAATATCAGGAACCGTGCGATGATAGTGAACAACTGTATTATAAATCGTTGCGTATTAGTTGCTGGAAGTATGCGAAATCTCGACCCATTTTTAAACACCTTCATTGAGAATGCTGTTTATCGCAGCGCGTGGGGCAGAGTAAGCTACGCAAAGTTACGGATTTGCAGAAGATTCGTGTTTATTCTTACTCAGGACGTAATTTCATAATTTCGTCCTACATTCTTGTTCTTTAAAGTGCCGATTCCTTCTAACACTGAAAGCTTGACGAACGAACCTTCTTTGGCCAATTTTGGAAATGCCGACTCACCCTAGATAAGGATCTACTCGTGACCTTGTGGAGTCTGTCTCGCTTTCGCTTGGTGTTACGCCGCCAAATCGCCGCCCGATTTTCTGCTCGCTCGACGTTCGTTCTTTATTTTGTTTGTCACAAGTTCGCCCCATTATATTTTCGTTTAAAACGTAATTTTCCCGCTTGTCCTCCAGCCCATCGTGATATCCTAGTGGAAGTGCAGGGTAGCATCTTATCACCCTTCCTCGCACGCCCCCCCCCCCCACACAATAAATAAAAAGCAGCAGGATTAAGTTGGTTTCAAGTCCTGAAATAATCCGTCCTGCTAAAACAACCATACCACGAGCGAGCCGTTGAAAACAAGATGATGCCCCGTTATTTTGACTTCTACCTGACCCTCGGAGGAAGAAGTCAATGGTACCGACTGTTGCCTTGCGGGGACCTGAAAACTGAGACTCTCGCCGCTGCCTTCCCTTCATTTACCTGCACGTCGCCCCTAGATTTCCAACGACCTTCCTGGGCGATATTCAGAAAGATGTCGCAGACTGGTTGAAGAAATACGAACGGGTGGCGCTGCATTAGCAATGTACACCGAAAAGCGCCTTCAAAACGACAATCTTTCTCTCGAGGGAACCACGAGACGCTGGTTCGAATATCATGAAACGTCGCTTACCAACCGAGAGCTCGCCAATTCAAATCTCTGTGGGACTTTGTAAAGCCAGCAACAATGGTAAGTGCCAAAGAGCAACTACAGTCGCGAGCTCAAGGACCAAACGAAAGCGTGGTGAGTTTTGGCGAGGATGATTGTCCGCTATTCAATCGCGCGGGTCCCCAGGCTGCAGAAAAAATGAAACTGAATATTATTTTGCCTAACGTCAAAAACTCAATTTTCGAAGACCTTGTACGAAAACCATTTACCAGTGTCTATGGTTTCATAAAGAAGGCAACGGACATTAAGCGGGCCCCCTGAGCCCGTGACGCCTACCACATGCGGCTACCAAGCGTTGATGTTCATGTGGTTTGTATACTAGACATCGGTTACGGCTTTGAGGGTATCCGAGCAATCTATCTGCGACGTGTTCATGAAGAAACTGAAAAAAACTGCCTCCGGCTGGCGAACACAACGCTTCGCTTTCCGTCACCGAAGCAGTCCGAGAAGAGGTTCAACTGTGCGCAACAAACAGACGCTTCGTCAAGATCGCGGCGCCCGAAAAACGGATCTTGAGCTGTGTGGTCCATTTGCCGACGGTGCCACCAGAAACCCTCCAGTACCAGCACCCGGCGTCCCATCGACGGGAAGCCCCTTCCCCTCATTACGCTCGGCGCGCTGAGGAACAAGCCTCGCACTTCCGAAACGAAGCAACGGCTCCAAGAAAGACGGAAATGTCGCGCACGACCGAACGAAGCCTGCTGTGGAACCATTTTGGGAAAGCCTGCCACGTCGACCACCGTTGCCCGTACTGGCACCTGGGGCTACGCGGCTTCCATCCCGACCACCGATCTACAACGCTACGGTCAGCGACCTCGGAAAATCAATGACTAACTACGTCGTCCCCAGTCTCAGATGTCTGCGAATCGCCGTGGGTCCCGGTCGCCCTCGCTACGACTTCCAGATTCGCCAATGCGTGGGCCCCGTCGTAAATGCGTGTCGCCCCCGCCCCTCGTTGGGAAAATCAATCGCGGCAATCCTTGTAGGTGGGGTTGACTAAGACGACCGTAAAAACTATTCTCCAAGAACTTCAGTGGGCCCCAACTCTAGTAAGAGAAAAGCATCGGAACGACGATTCTGCAACCGTGACCGACAACCTCATCGTTATCGTTTACGTCCACAACACGTCGGCAGTCGTGGACACCGGAGTAGAGTATTTCCTTTTGAAAGTGAAGCTCTCTCCCCGCCTTTGGAAAGTTACGAGTCCCTGGAACGGCCCGGAAATACGCACCACCGAGGACACCTCATTACATCTTTGCACATCATTGCTTGCGCTCAAACTGCCGGGGAGACCTGTCCAGTCAAGTTCGTCGTCTTTTGGGATTGTCCGCGAGATACCATCATTGGCATGAACTCCTTGTTTAGTACGTTGCCACCTTTGACCATAGAGCGAACAGGTTGACACTGCGAGAGCCCGTGCTACCTCTGGAGGGATCCAAAACAACGCCAGCCGCCGTCCGAGTCTTTGTAGACCACGTGAGCCTGCCGCTTCGGTCGTGTGTTCTTGCGCCCGTAATTACCGATTCAGTCGCTTGCAAGTAGTTCTTCTAGTAGGCAGCGTCCAACAGCTTCTCAGAAGAGGAATAAGCATCGCAAGCGCCGTAACAGAGATGCATGACAGATGCGCTGTGGTGCTCGAGACGAATGTTCGTCAGGACGACAGCACCTCATGAAAGTCGCCGCTGTAGGCCACGTCACGGACCTCCACCACCAAAATTGCCATGGTCTCGGATGAGCCCTCGCCATTTCAGCCGTACAGTACACCGCCGCCGGATACAGACGTTAATCCCACACCAAGTGCCACGGAAATATCGGCTCAAAAACGTCCTCACCGAATTCAAAGAGGGGTTTTACATGACGCTGAAAGTTCGCCAGACAACATTTGCGAAACGTCACTTGGTTACCAACCACGACGTCATCCCTGAGCGTTGGGCGCGGTAGCGGGTCTTCCAAAATGAAAGAGAGAACACTCATGAACAATTGCATAAAATGGTGAACAACAACATTATTAAGCCTTCAAGCAGACCGTTGGCCTCTCTAGTCGTACTGGCTTTGATACTGCATGGACTACCGGCGGATTAACGCGGTGACGAAGAGAAAGCGTGTATCCGCTTCCCCACATCCTTGACACGCTGAACCGGCTGGGCTTCTCCCCATACTTCTCGTCGATGGACCTAAAGAGTGCCTACTCGCATATTGTAGTCAACGAACGAAAAAAAAGAAGGCTGCCTTCATCAAGATTTCCTTCGGACTGTGCATGGCTCCTGCAACTTTTCATCAATCATGGACACCGTGCAGGCACACTACAAAGGGCTGAGTTGTTCTCGTTAACCTTGACGACGTCGTCATATATTTTGCCAAATTTGATGAGCACTTGCGGAGCCTTCAAGACTTTCCTGAAAAAAGTAAGGACCACCCGACTCACCCTCAAGGCGACAAAGTTCCGGTTCGCCTACGCGAAACTATAGTTCCCAGGCCTCGCTGTGAGCAAAACAGCTTATCGTTCTGGCCCTGAGAAGACTCGTGCCGTAGCGGCATTTCCACTGCAATACAGGAATTGGTGTGGTATCGGTACAAAACAAGAAGGTACAAAGCGGGTGATCACCTATGGTAGCAGGACGCCCGATCAAAAAGGCCATCAAAAAATCTGATGGTTCATCGAACTTATCCGATGGCTTATCAAGAATTTTTCGATGGCCCATCAGTTTTCCGTGATGGCGCACCATACCTCTTTGATGGTGCCTGGTGGTTCATCACACCCTCAAAAGAGTCCATCAAAGGGACTTCCTTGGTGGCGTCTGATGGACCGTCAATGGCGTCTTGATGATTCGTCAGAGACTCCAATGACAGCTAATGGTCCGTCAGACCTCCTGGTGGACCATCACAAGCGTTTGATGGTCCCCCAAATGTTCATAACGACACCTAAAGGTCCGTCAGACCATCAGGCGATGGACTATCAAAAGTTGTTTGTACCATCAAAAGCACGTTGACAGGGTATATTCCGGTACATCCCGAATTATATTCTGTGGCGGCTCTTATGTGACGAAAATTTTCGATCAGTCGTGGTTGAAGTGGTTCTGAGCGAGTGTATATTCCTCTTGACTCGATCGCATGCTGAGTGTGTATTAGCACAGTATTTGTAATCCCTCTCATACCATCAGAATGAACTGTCGATTATATGACAGGCTTACTTGATGGTCCCTGATAGACTATCAAACCTTTCCTGATTTTGGCTGATGGACCAATAAAGGTTTTCTTTGTAGCTCAGAGACCTTCAAAACGTTTGTTGTGGCAAATGACGGACCATCAACACTTTTGATGTTGCGCCGGGTGAAACCATCAGTATATCTCGATATACCATCGGATCGAAAAAGGCTGTACCTCTGATGACATCTTTCGGTGGTGGAACCTGACTATAATCGGGAAATTCCAGCAGTGGCCGAGAGAAGGCGCCAATGATATCAGATCTTTGCGCATGCGTTAATAACGTTTGGTACGTAAAGCTGACAGCGGCGAGGCTCGATAACAGGGTGTTCCATCCGTAATAGTCCGCCTCAACAGTCGTCCTAGCATACTCAAAGTTAACGGAGATATCTTCTTAAAAACTCAGGTATGTTCTTGCAGATATAGTTTTGTTTTAATTTGTTTTATTGTCTGTCGGTGAAACAATTTATTGATCCACTTTGTATGTTAAGTAGATCATGTTTACAATAAAAGTGGCAAAGAATTTGCCGAAAAATGCACTATGCTTGATAGGAAATTCATTTACTAGGTGCAAGTGTACTGTACAAAAAATGTTTGCGTAAAAAAAAACGGTTACAAAGACGGGAATGCGGTAATATGAGGCTTAACTGCGTTCTCGGGCAGACGAGGCTTAGTGTATGGCACGCTGTCGCACGACACTCATCATGCCCAGCATCTACGATGGGAACAGAGTGTAGATAGCCACGCAATGGCGATTAACTTGCTGCGCGTCATGGAATCACAAAATTTGTGAGTGGATTATACGCATTTTTCTTCCATCTTTTGTTTGTGGTTTAATAATTCAACGTTCAATCATCTCCAAATAAAAATATTTACATGCCATAACCTAAACATAAACTTTGTTTTCAAGTTTCCGTGGAAATTTCGGGATTCGGAACCCTAACGCTTACAATGTTTCTTTTTAAAATGGTAATGGGCACAAAACAAAGTTCTGAATTGACTGTAATAAATTTTTCTCTTCTGCCGGTACATATGGTTGATTACAAATTCATACCAACCAACAGACCATCAAACCGTCAACCGATCAATGTCCCAAAACACGACAGACCATCAAACCATCACACATCACATCATCGAGCCATAAAACCTTCAGACCATCAGGCAATCAGCCAATCAGACCATCCGATAATAAATGTCCCGAAAGACGTCTAGTCATCAGCCAGAGGGACCATCAGGTTTTTTCTTATTGTCTTTTTGATAGGGTATTCTCGAACGCGGAACTAAACTACTGGAAGGCTGATAAGAAATGTCTTTCCTTGGTCTGGGACATCGTGAAATTGCGCCCGTACTTATACGGGAGCCCTTTTGAGCAGGAGGCGGTTACCATTCGCTACGCTAGTTAGTGAGCCTGAAGAACCCATCTGGACATCTCGCTGGATGGAGGCTATGATATGACAGAGAGTGTACGATGTGAGAGTGGTCTGCATATCAGGCCGAAACCACAGCGACGCCAACTGCCTGTCCGTAGCCAACATCGATGTAGCTACCGGCTGCACCATAGATGACGACGATGACGACGACGATGAATACGACGATTGCATTCTTGGCGCAGTTAGCGCGAACATTATGAAAGCGCACCACCGAGACGATCCTGAACTGCGCCCATTTATCGACCACTTCGAAGGACGAAACGGTACGATACAATGAGCCTTCTAACCTGCCCTGTCAACATTCGCCATCCGCAAAGGCATGCTCTACAAAGTTAGCTTCGGGGAGAGTGACCAGACGTGACTCCTGGTAATTCCTACTAGACTTCATGAAGAGATATTCCAAGCCTGTCATGATGACACGAGATTGGGTCATCTTAACTGCAGCTGGACATCCGCAAGCATTTGAGAAACGCACTACCGGTTCACTGTCCCGGAGACTGTCCTCTATGGAGATAAAACATGATTTATAATTGCGTGGTATGCACTGCGCAAATGACGCATATATTGGCGAGGACCGATTTCAGTATGATGACGCTCCACAGTGTTCTTGGTGTGACTGGTTCAGAACAACCTTTTTAAAAATTCAAAGATTTAGAGGGACCCCAATTGCGGTTCCCACGAAACCTGAGGCCGATGAGCCCATCACATTACGCAGTTTGGTCGTCAGTACATGGTATATGCTTGTGTCCGGCTGGGAGAGAGAAGGAAATTGAGCCATTTTCCGATCCAACTACTTTAGGCTGTATAAGTCAAACGGCGCATGCCGCGAGGTGTACTACGTGAAAGCTTGAGTGGATGGTAACAAATGCTTTGTCTTCGGGCACTTGGTGCACATGTTGACATGTTATTGAATATCTTAAAAATATTTATACAACTTCTGTCCCGTCCACATTATTTACGCAAATACGAAAACAAATTATTTTGGCTCATCGTCATGGCTATAAAATTAAGATTCGATACACCTGTAGAACGTACGCCCATGCGTTTTGTCAGTTTGTCTGCCAAGTAATATATTTTCAAAATTGCCTCAAGGTGCGCTGAAAACCGTCAAATTATTCAATACTTATGGATTTCCTAAAAAAATATCTAGCACAAACTAGTGAAAGCCTAAGGCTTCTATGGCCGCTTTACACCTTGTTTAAGATCCTCCAATATAATCAATACGCTTGTGCACTCCTGAAAATGCAGTTTCTGTACCAAACTTTCTTAGTAAGTGACAAGCGGGTGAAGCCCCCCCCCTTTTCAAAGGCAGCTGAAGCACTTTTTACGACATTTCAGTTGAGAGAGGACTTCTATAGCATAGTGTCTAGTGAAATCAATTATGGCACTTATCTTGGGTAAAATTAAACATAAACCACATTTGTTTTGAACAAATTCGTTGCCGTCATCTACTTTCGCTTGTTTTTCTCTCCTTCTCGCGCTTTCCTACCGTCGGCATGCCGCAACGGGCGGACCTACGTCGAAATTTTAATTGACCCTCACGACGCTCCCACTCATAAATTCAAATAAAACTCAAGACACGTAATTTTAAAGTGTCAACACTTTAGGTGTTTGTGTTTGTTAGAATCCAGTGACCACTTCAAATTCTTTTTAGGCCAAGACGAGCTAAAGCAAAGCGTAAGAAGACAAGAAAAATAAGAGGGAAAGAGAAGGCGTGGCGATGAGAACGATGTGATATTATTCGGACGCAATGACGGAAAAGACCGGTAAGAGAGTATATATCAAGTGACGTCGAAATCCCTGGTAAATTTAGCAGGCAAACCTAATTGGTGTAAACCACAAGTGGGGTTATTTATTTTCCTACATTTAGCGAGTAATCTTTGTTTGTGTTTAGATTCAGTTACGTTCCATCCAGTGGCATAAATTTTCTCGCTAAATATAGGAAAAAGAGGCACGGACGGAAAAAAGTCTTTGTAATAAAGGGGGGGGGTTCTTTAAATCATTTAGGCTTTAGGACGAGAGGAGTCTTTAATAAAATATACGATGATTTTTTAAGAAAAGCCCTATTGTAAGAAATGTTTCCATCTTTGTGCACATCGGTGCATTTCCCAGCTTACATTAGGGGCAAGTGAGATTCCAAGCCAGAGCATCACGTGAAACCACGGCTTCAGACCGAGACATCATGTTTTTCACCAACGTAAAGTTACCTCAAAACTCGTCGAAACACTGCCAGAATCTCAGACGTTAAATTATCAGCTAAATGTTCTGTGCAAATGTTTGTCACGTGACGACCTCACATGGCATCCGCTACCGTGGATACGTCATGACCTCAGGACACTTCACTCCACAGCTCAAGAAACTTCACCCCTCTGCTAGACATTATCTTAATTATAGTTGCTAAATATAAGGGAGAAATTATATCACATAACATGCTGTCGCGCAACGCCAGGTAACGCGCCACCGTAGCATCATATTACAAACTACTGCAATTTACATCATGGAACGTGACGTTGCTTTTCCGCTAAATTTCCTGCTTAAGTAGAACTAAGGATATATTTTACTTCGAGTGTTCTTCCTTTCGAAACGATTTAATAAAGTATTCTAAACAAATTTAATCAATCGAACCTCAAATGCACACCGCATGCATCAGCGGAATTCGAAAATGATTTGCGATGATGTTTATTAATAATGAAGTCGCTTTACTTATCAAAGTGACTGAGTATTGTGTGTAACCGTTTTGCATTAGCACCGCAAAAACGCGTGAGCAAAAATGCAATTCCCAATTTATATAGAAAAAACTGCCAGCAATACTTGTTTTGTCGACATTGTTTGTAACTCTTTTTATAAGCTTGTAGAAACAACCAAAAAGGCCGTGCTAAAACTGGTTAATTAGTCGCATTAAAAAAAAACAATAAAACCACTTCACAGATCATCAAATTTTAAAAACACGGCGCCTTGTAAAATCTTAAGTAAATGGATATACGAGAGAAACCAACAGCACATTAACGTTTGGTTTTTGTTTCGTTGTAGGCATACTTGTTGGATGGCCCTGCGGCTGATTTTGGTATAACGACCTAACTGTTGCCATAGGTGAGATTCATGACCGTATCTTTGGCGCAGATATTTGAGTTACCGATATGCCCGTAGTGATTCGAATGGTTAATTGACTTGGGGTTGTCGATGGTTTTCGAGTTGACATTGCGCCTGTTTTCAATAAGGTTGAAGATAAACTTGCGGTGGTCGTTGGTATTTGTGTCGATAATCTGACTGTTTTCATTCGAATGTTTAATGGGCTTGTGGTTGTCGTTTGTATGTGTTGACGATCGGCCTGCTGTCGGCGGCGAGGCAAGTGTTGTAAGTAACATGTGTCTTTCCGGGACGTTAGTGTGTAAACGATCGCTTCTACACATTGTCACGCCTTCTGTTTCGTACGTTGTGTTTGGCGACCGTTTAACTTCCTTCATTTCGCCACACCAGTATTACCTTACGCGCGTTTATGAAAATGATTGTCGTAATATTTAAAAATATATTGCCGTTCGTTGAAAGCCGCAAAACCTTGTAGATAAGGAGTTAGCTACGAAAATGGCTTGCTCTCACAAACCACCACCAAAAATATTATGGAGACTTCTGTGGTGTAAGTAAGCGTTAATGAGCCCTAGGGCGGACCCTCCCCCCCCCCAATCACTACCAAGGATTTCACCTGAACTAATAAGCTTCACGCAACCGAAACTAGATTCATGATCATATGTAACTATGTCCACATAATGTTTACTGTGTCTCATTATATCGATAAATCCTCTACAGCCCATAACTCTTGCTTTTAATTTAAAAAAACGGTGTCAACTAAATATAAGTTATATCAATAATACCCCTTTGTTTTTACACCCATGGAAATAGTGGAAAGAAAAAAAAAATATAGCAGGCTGCCTGATCGTCTAGATCAGAAAAACTATGGCCGTAATAATTATTTGGTGGCACAAAATGTAATGTGCACAAATTAGGGAGGGCGCCAACAAACATAGAAGATGGGAGTTCCCAGACGGCTTTTTGTTAGTCAGTTCAACACCTCTAGGTCACACCCACAATTTATACTAAACAAAAAAAAAACTTTGTGTGACGAAAATAAAACTGTTACCATTAAGGCTCAATATTTTAGATCAATAAAATTTATTTTACTTTAATAACAACCCCCAGATAATAATAGTGTTCAATCTGGGTATAGAACTATGCCATTAAATCCAAAAATCCCGTATCCGTTTATAATTGTCTTGCAGATGAAGCAAATGAATAGCTATACTTCATATCTATGCAGAAAATAAAGAAAATCTCTGACTGCTTGAGCAACTGCACTAGTGAAGATCATATTATAATCGCAATAAAAATATAGACTTATTCTAAAAATACGATTGTCGACTGCAGCGAAATGAACACCACGTACCGGACACAAAAATAGTATCCTGGAGAGAGAGCTTGCACATTGTAGCCTGTTGTTGCTGCTTGGTTTTCGTACGTAGCATAGCTTTACGAGCTTGTTTGTTAAGATGAACCATATAACCATTCATAATAAGAGACACAAGAAAAACAAATAAATAGGAATGTGAAAACATTTAGTCGCGTACAACCTCCTTCATCTGAGTAAGGTCATAGAACGGGTTTGGCAACTATATATTAATCGTGCGAATCATGTAGTAAGAACCTGGGATTGGTGTATATGTATAAAATAAAGATTGCAGCAATGTCACCTGAGCAAAAAAAGTGAAAAAATATTAAGATCTATATGTATTTATTTTTGTATTTGTTAATCAAAAATAATACCTTTGTCCCATGAACCTAAAACATAAGCCAACTGTAATGTCACGACACAAGCCGTCACATTTGATTGCGATGGCTTGCTTATAAATACAATATATTATTCTCACGCCTACCAGATACTAATTTGCTTGGTGACCTAATTTTCACAAAGGTCATACCACTCGAAAATATTAATCGCGCAAAGAAGTCAGTCCAAACGTGAGATATTATGCTAAGAAAATTGCAGTCTCGTTCAGCACCAGTTTAAATCTGATCAAACAATTATTCGCTAGGAATTCCCTCAGGATTATCCAAAAATAATACCTGAAATGATATGAGGCCTAAATGAAAGCACACGCCTACCAGAATAACTTTACCCCACGCTTTCACCGAGATTCTTTGCTGAAGAGTAGACGGTTAGTAATTTCGCCTTCACTCACTTCTGTCTTCTTTTACATGGCCGCTACAACCCCGCTTTCACTTGCTACCAGGTTTCATGTACTCTGTAATCCTGCAGATCCGGTGCAGTTGGGGCACGGCGGCGGCCTCAAGGAAACAGGCCGCCTTGCCCAGATACGCTAGGTCACGAAATTTCCTAATTTTTGCAGGCCTCGCAAAACGTCAATGACCTTAAAATTGTTGCGGTGCTCTTTGGCCTCGCTGGCGTTTTCGGACACCTCGGGTGGCACGCATATCACGTCGGATGGCTGGTCGCTGACGCTAAAAAGGGGCATTAATTTCCGGTACCCACCCTGACGTGTTGTTGTGGTCATCATTGCCGTCGTGCTTCTGCGTCGTTCTTGGCGTCGATCTTGCCGTCCTCCTTGGTGTTGTACTTCTCGTTGTTGTTTTCAATGTTGGAACATCAGTTGTTGCAATCGTGGTAGTTTGGCTTTGATTTGCGCTGGGCGACTCGTAAAATCCATCCTGGAACTCAGTCGGGTACGTTGTAGTTGAAGTCCTCGGTGCCTTAGATGGAGGAATAGCAGGTGTAAGCAAAAACGCTGGACAGCCGCTAAAGCTAGCTTCGCATTCATTGGCTGACTGCAACCTGGGTACACATCCGAATATTGCAAGGTAATCCCGCCAAAGTCGCTGATAGCTTTTGGAATTTATTCTATGCATGTTTATAAAAAAATCGCCTTGAACAGAGCGAGGAACAAAGTTTTCAATCTACGCACAAATGCGGAATACAATAGGGGGCGGCAGCGAAATTTAAAAAAAATACAATAAATAAAATGTATCACGATACAAAAACAAAACTTCACATCTAAATGCTCTAGCATGTTTTCTACATATAATACAATTATCTCAACTACGGACTCGAGCCTATAATCTCGGGGAAATGACATTGTACAATATTCTGGTATATACGAATACGAAGCCCAACGTACGATCTGCAGAGCACATCAGGTGCGAGTTGGATGATTTGGAATGCGAACAAATATCACACAATAAGCACGAACACTCAGAATGGAACCTCCCACAATCTAGTTAGCGGGACCAACATTAAAATAGTCACTAATGCCCCCGCGGAAACTCCCTGGGTACGGAAAAGCACCCTCGCGTCATTTTCTTCATTTATCATATGTGCTTTTTAAACTAAATTTATCTAGTTTTTTGTGTTTGTTTTTTTGACGTAAACTTGAAGGGTCGCCCAGACTTAGTGGGGTGTAAGAACCTTTATCATACGTAGCCCCCGCCCCCCGCCCTCCCTCTAAAAAAGTGTTACACATTAAAAATCAACACAAAAACGCAACATGTAAAAAAAGATCTAAAAATTACCAATGAAAAAGATAAACATCAATGCAAGCACGTGCTTGAAGAACATTTTCTTTATTTTCTTTTCCTTTATTATTCCTTTGTTATTCTATATAAATACACAATCGTTGCTTGGACCCCTAGCCGTGGAGGCTAGTCGCGGGTCCAACATTAGAAAGAGTCTTTATAATGCGGCAGGCAAACAAAACAAATGTTCGCAAATATCAAAGTATACACAAAACAATATATTTGCTAATTGAAAATGATCGACAGGACATATGATATTCAAATTATTCATTTGCTTGCAAATGAATGAGATACTTCTTAAGCATGGCAAAATATTGGGTTTACATTTGATGTCGGTAGGGATATCATTCCATACTAGGGCAACGTTGAATTCAATAGGCCTTTCTCCATAAACATTTCCACAAGGTGGCAAATTAAACAGATTATTTGTTGCAGCACTTGTATTCCGTAAAGGCAATTTAACTAGATGTAATGGAAGTGGGTCGTTAGCTTTTATTATTTTAAAGACTGTTTCAGCTATTTTTAAGCTGTATAGGAAGTCTAGTGGCAGCACACCAACTGATCGAAATAGAGGACCACTCGGTTCAGTATACCTAGAATAAGTAATGAACCTCAGAGCCCTTTTCTGCTATCGTGTGAGTGCCTCTAAATACGTGGTATATGTTCCGCCCCAAGACTCAATACAGTAATTCAAGTGACTATGTAGAAATGTAAAGTATAGAATGCACAGTTTAGGCGAATTAAAGAACCCCCGAGCCTTTAGTAGTGTGTAGCAACCGTGTGCAAGTTTTGTGCTTATGTTTTTAATTTTATTCTTCCAGTGCATATCGGTTTCAAACAAGACAGCTAAATATTTGTAACAGGAAACATGCAGCAACTGCACGTTATCTAAGTATATAACTAGTTCTTCAGAATTCGTTTGCTTTCTCCTAGAGTGAAACACAGCGTACTTAGTTTGTTTATGTTAAGTGTGAGTTGATTACTAGTGAACCACGTTAAGACCCTTGTAAGCTTCTTCATTTACTTTACCTTGTAGTTTCACTTATTTTGTCCCCGACAAAAACTAATGTCCTATTATCAGAATACATGAGTGCTTCAGACTGAGACAAAACAGAAGGAAAACCATTGACGAAGAGAGAAAAAAGAATGGGCCCCAAAACAGAGCCTTGTAGTACCCCTGTAAGCACTGTTTGTGGTGCAGAAATAAAATTATTAATCGTTACACATTGCGTTCGTTTAGAAAGATAACTTTTAAATAACTCTAACATCTTTCCCCTAAAACCGTACCATTGAAGCTTGTTCAATAATATGGTGTGATTTACTGTATCGAAAGCCTTACTTGTATCGAAATAAACAACCGCAGCAATTTTATTGTCATTCAACAACCTAGATGCAATATAAGCGTAAATCGGCTTCGAAATAAATAAATACGACTAGTAAGCAGTGAGAGAGTGCAGGCGAGCTGGTAATTAATCGACATCTTGTAAACCTTGAGATGGGGAACGATAAAAAAACGGTGGTTGTGTTTGTCCGTTTTTTTATCGTTCCCCATCTCAGGGTTTACAAGATGTCGAATACGACTACCTCAATGAAAGGTTATATAGAGAGAACTCTGTTGACGTTTTAGGGGTGGTATTCTGAAAATTATGTGTATGGTGTCAAGAAACGGGTAATTTTTTCCGGGCTGACTATTCTTTTAACACTCTTTACTCAGTTATATGGGAATTCGAATAGAAGTAATTCATAAATGTTGCACACGAAAAACCAATAGAATAGATGACGTTATTTATGCGTGTTTCACATGCGAATTACTTTTTTGTCTAGAAAATAGTTTCTAAGTGATACTCGTTCGTAAAATTTGAAACATAACACAACGATTTTTTTTTGTTACAAGTGTTTAGATTGTTGAACGAATTGTAACTGTAGTGAACGGAGACGTCTACCGCTCGCTGGAAGTATTTCTAAAATTTAAGACCACTGGTTGGAGCTGACCCTCGACAAGTTTCTTTTTGGAATGATAAAGTTATTTTCGATACTTTTCAAAGTTGATGAATATATGTTTCTTTTTTTTAAATATAGCTTTTTTGACGATTATGTCTCCTTGCCCATATGCCATTATCTCTACTTTTTATAGTCTCAAGATGAAGGATACGATACGATCAATATTAAGCTGACAATAAAGGTTAAATTTATGATTTTGTGACAGAAGCAATAGAAAGAACGAGAGTCGGGAAAGTAGCATGGAGCGACGACGCCGGCAGCAGCGAACGGCGATGCGTAAGCCTGAAGAGCTGGCTAGCGCGAGAGAGCGTTTCGTCGTCGGGATATTTTGAATGAATGAGTCGGCAAAACCGTGGGAAGCTCCTTATCCACTCCACTCCACATCTTGAACATTTGACCTAGAGTGGTCAGGAGCAAGCTAGGAGAGGCTGACTAGAAAAGGCTATTCAGGCCTTATTATTTGTTTGCACTCGTGGTAAGAAAAAACACGAATCTTGTATATCTCCGTAGGTGCGTACCTTCTCGTTCATTCACGTAGAATGACTCCCCCCCCCCTCCCCCCCCCCCTTCAGAAGTTGATCGCGCCAATATGACTTAAAAAAATGAACACGAATCTCAAATAACAGCAGACACCACACTGAGGTGTCGCCTGAACACCCTATTGAGCATTGTACGGCTTGAGATGAACTACGAGCACTACTTTGGGTCATGTATGGCGGCGCCCTGATGGTCGGGTTCCGTCGTAGAACGAATTTTAGTTCAAGTACCCAAGGCTGTGAGTACCTTGTAAGGCCATCAGACGACGCCGTTAATTTTGGAGTGCAGCGATAGAGCTTCACACTCAAACCGGAATACTCTGTTCCGGTGACGATGAGAGCCGCCGTCACCATGGTTGCCGGTGGTAACGTCGAGGTTATCCGACACCGTTGTAGAAGCATCATTCTAATCCGTCTTGTCGCTAGTGTGGGAGCCCTCCGACGTTTCTCAAAGATAGTTGAGTCGTTCGCCCTGGCAACACCACCTCTCGGTATTGCCGTATGTAGTTTCCTTGGCGAGGCAGGGCCAGCCTACCAAGAGGCGATGCAGGGCCTCGCGTTGAAGGTGACCGACCCCCTTGGGACGGTACGAGCTCCGGAGACTTCCGACGGCTAAGATACTCATCGATTTATCGTGGGCGTGGATCGTTCGGTGGAACCCACGCAGCTGCCCGGAAAAGCATCGTCGATAAGTGTGGTCGTCTTCTCTGGAAAGGTGGTATAAAGGGCGTGAATCAGCCGTTCTTAAAACGAAAGTCTAGCTTGGACACACATGGGGTCGTCCCTCCTGCCGTCGGGATTACTGGGGTTCAGGCGTGTCGTGTCGTGCCGTGTTATGTATCGACTGGCAAATGGAGGCGGTTTTGGGGGCATTGGTGGCGTAGGCCAAGGTCGCTCGTCCGGGTGGACGTTTTGATGGGAGCTCCCGGCTACAAGGATCGCTGGATCTCGTTGCGTACGATCTTGGCGACTGAAAGCAGTGCCGTGCGCTCAACAGAAGGGATCAGCTTTTAGAGCTCCTCTCGTATTATATATGCCATACGCGAAGCTTCTATAGTACCTGAACGAAATATCGCAAACATTAACCTCTACACCATGTCAGCCCAAGTACTTCGAAACATGCAACACATGTTATTGGAGCCACATTTCCACGACATACTAATGGACGCCTACACACGCAACCACAACATAAGAGTCATCCTGTGTTGCATACCTGATCACGCGGGTATTGAGGAAAATAAGCTGGCACATTAACTCACCCGGGAGGTTAACTTCCGGACTCCCTCGATCCTTTGGCGAAACCCATCATCAGCGGAAGACTTCCAAGGCATTACAAATATACAAAAACAGAATGGCTGTACACTACAGAAATATCAGGGAAAGCCGAACTATCCTTCCAAATTCCACCCCTCACTTAACACTGAACCAGCACACATAGTACTACACAAAGGACAAACCAAAACTCTCCTCGCCCCGCTAATGCTCTGAAATTCAGGTGTCAGGGGAAAGCTCACTGTACCATCTGCCCGGAGATCCGGGCTGATACAGAGCACATCCCCTTTGCCTACATCTCCATAATAAAGAACTTATGTCTCTCTTTCCTCTATGCCTATAAGACTGCCCTCACCTCTTCCCTACTTCCCGTACCCATCCCCTCCTCCTGGAATGCTTGGCTCAGCTCGGACTTGGCGAACCTCCAATGAGCCCCTAGGGAGCAAGCGCTTCTTCTCACAAGACCGAAGTATTTGGCTATTAATAAAGTGGTTCTCCTCCTCCTCAGACGTATTGCGTACAAGGGCCAAGCTTGCAGCTTGACAACGAGGCTGCAGCGTCACCGGGGAGTCGCTGATAGTGCGCGTCTAGTGTCTGCAGGGCACGATCGATGTTCCTGGCTAGGGACTTGAATGGCAAGACGGTATTAGGTAGATTACGCACAAGATCCAAATAATATTTCTATTGTTTCTCCGCATGAGGATAAACAGTTTCTTTGCTTCAGAAGCTTTGGGATCAGCTCGGCTGCTGACTTGAAGCACCTTCTTCAGAAAGCTCAAGAAGCTCTCTTTGGGGCAATATACTTTGTCTGAAGCAGCTCCTCAGTGCGTTCTTGGTGCTGCTTGGTGATGGTCGCCTCACGGTTTTCCTAACAGGTCCATGCCGTTCCCTCGGGAGACAGTAGCAATATCTAGAAATGACGAGACGAGGCCATGTCCGCTGGGCTCTAGACCTGAAGCGCGTGTGTCGCCGGCGCTTCGTTCTCCTTTATTAAAGCCTCTTGCCACATCTCTCCTCCCCTATAGAGGCTACAACCAACAAATTACGAACACAAGGGGCATGCGCACGAGGACACACATATATACATATATATACACACAGAAGCACTAAAAGGAGTCACTCTGTGAACCTCTTTGGCTTTTTGATAATCCGACCGGACCTTGTTCGTACTTCGGAGCCCTTGGAAGCCGGGTCTGGCAGCGTTGTTCTTGACTCCGAGACCAGTGGTTGAGGTGACGACTGCTCACCTAGGTCTGTCGGCAGCGGAGCGAGATGACATTTGTTTCTGACCAGAAGTCCTTTCGGGATCCTCTACGACGTACGACCTTGGTTCTGTCCTCTTTCCGACGACTTTACCAGTTGTCGCAGCGTTTCTCACCCAGACCGTGTTATCAAGAGGTTCGTTCGAGCGTTCACACACTGCATGCCGGCTATTATAGTTTCTCACTTGTTTTTCTTTTTCTTCCTTGTCTTTTTTTCTGAATTCCTCGTGATTAGGAAGTCTCGGAATTAACGTTGAGGGAAGAGTTGGTAGCGTTGTCCTTAATTGGCGGCCCATTAGCAGCTCTGCAGGACTGTAGCCGCAGCTTCCCGGCGTTGTCCGGTAAGATAGAAGGCCAAGGTTGGGGTCATCAGACTTTTTGAGAATGTCTTTGACTACCTTTACCATTCTCTCAGCTTCTCCATTACCCTGCGGGTAATACGGGCTGCTTGTGACATGGGTTATCTGGTACTTCGCAACAAAGTCTTGGAATAATTTTCCTGAATATTGAGGACCGTTGTCCGATCGGAGTACTTCAGGTATACCATGACGGGAAAATATTGCTTTGAGGTGGCCAATTACCGCTTCTGATGTTGTCTGCCTCAACTTGCATACTTCTACATACCGCGAGTAGTAATCGACTACTAGGAGGTATTGTTGTTTGTTCAGTTCGAAGAGATCTGTCGCAACGCGCTGCCACGGGCGGTCTGGAAGTTTCGATGGGATCATGGGCTCTACTCTTGGGACACGTTCCCGGATACATCTGGAACAGTTCGTGACTAGCTGTTCCAGGTGTGTGCTGAGTCCTGGCCACCAGACGGACATCTTCGCACGTTCGCGGCATTTGCTAATGCCCAAGTGTCCCTCATGAAGTTTGTCTAACACCTCCTTGCGAAGCGGCTGGGGGATGAAAAGGCGGTTCGTCCTCACTAAAAGTCCGTCTTGTATGGTGAGGTTGTTTCTTTCGGAATAAAACTGTACCACTTCAGGAGCAACCTTGGCCTTTGTGGGCCATCCAGTGGTGGTATACTCCCACAGTTTTCTTCCGACCGGGTCTTCCTGTTGCAGTGTCCGAATCTTGTCTAAGTACTCAGTTGAAACTGGCAAGGAACCGCTGATGGCTTGTACGTACGCTTCCAGTTCCTCTCCCATAGTTCTTCCCGGCAAGTCTACCGGCGATCTGGACAGAGCATCGGCCGTACACAGTTCTTTACCAGGAACATGAGAGATCGTAAAGGAAAACCTCATGAGGCGAAGTTTGAACCGCTGTATTCGCGCCGGAATAAGGTTCAGCTCTTTTGATCCAAAGAGAGGTACAAGCGGACGGTGATCCGTCTGAACATGGAACGTAGTTCCCAAGAGAAACTTCTCAAAACGCTCACACGCCCATGTTACGGCGTACGCCTCCTTTTCAATTTGTGCATACCTGACCTCTGTGTCATTCAGTCCTTTGGACGCGAATGCTACGGGTCGCACATCTCCTTGTTTGTCCTGTTGTAGGAGTACAGCTCCGAGGCCATACGACGAAGCGTCTGCCGAAACGATGAGGTGTTGTCCTGGATCATACAGAGTCAGGATTGTGGCGTCTTGGATGTCTTTCTTTATTGCTTCCCAAGCACGCTGCTGCTGAACATCCCAGGCCCACTCTATGTCCATTTTCAGGAGATCTCGTAGGGGTTTCAGTTTTTCCGACATGTGTGGGATGAATCTACCGAATTGGTTGGCCATCCCGATGAATTGCCTTATCTCATGAACTGTGGTGGGTGGACGCATTTTAGTGATTGCATCTACCCGTTCTGGATCCGGCAGAAGTCCTTGGCTGCTGATTATGTGGCCAAGGAACTTGACAGAGGTCTTCTTAAATTCACACTTCTCATTAAGTGTGACACCTGCCGTTTTCAGCCTTTGAAGAACTTCTTCGAGCCTGGAGTCATGTTCCTTCTCGTTCGACCCCGTCACCAGGATGTCGTCCATATGGCACAACACCCCCGGAAGGCCCTCCAAGATTTGGTTCATCTTCCTTTGGAAGTGCTCAGGTGCAGATGAAATCCCAAATGGAAGCCTTTGAAAGCAAAACCGACCAAATGGGGTGATGAAAGTTGTCAAGAGCTGTGACTCCGCCGCCAGCTTGATTTGCCAGAAGCCTGCCTTGGCGTCCAGTTTTGAATACAAAGATGTATTTGAAAGACGGCCCAAGGTTTCTTCCACTGATGGCAAGACCAGTTTCTCGCGCTCAATGTTCTTGTTGAGCTGTGTCAGATCTACACATATTCTGACATCTCCATTCGACTTAGGAACCACCACCATTCCAGAACACCACGCGGTGGGTTCTTCTACTCGCTTTATGATCCCGTCCTTTAACATTTTTCTCAAGTGCTCCTCAACTTTTGATATCAGAGCCAAGGGTACACGACGGGACGTGTTTACTGAAATTGGTGTGGCATTATCAATTAGCTTGATCTTGTATTCCCCCTTCATTATTCCAATACCACTGAAAAGTTCCGGATATTTCTGGTGATAACCGGCAGTAGTGGGGTCGGTGACTGAATGCATGAATTTGACAAGTCCAAGTTCTGTGCTAGCTTCACGTCCCAGAAGCGGTTCGTCAAGGTTCGTGACAACATAGACGTCCTCATGTATCAACTGTTGACCATGTTGAATCGTGGCCCGGAACTTCCCAATGACTGTTAACATCTGCCTTCCGGGTCCGAAAAGTTTGGCAGCAGTAGGCTGGAGGTTTTTGAAGCTCGATGCCGCATCCTCCGGTATGGCACTGACGTCGGCGCCTGTATCAATCTTGAACTGGACGACCTTGTCATTGACCTTGAGCGGGACTCTCCAAGCCAGGCCAGCAGAAGATTTAACAGTTCCGAGCAGCCATTCTTCTTGGTCTGTCTCCAGGTTCACTTCCTGTATGGACTTTCTCCTGCATACCTTTGTCCAATGTCCTCTTCTGCCACAGTTTAGGCACTTGGAACTGATTGCAGGACACTCGGAGTTTGTGTGCGCCAACTTGCCACATCTTCCGCAGGTAGGAGCTTTCGTGTCATTTCTTGGCTCTGAATTGCGCGGAGCCTTCCATTTTTCTTGTCTTTTACCAAGGACATCGACGACCATCTCCTCTTTTTCTGTTTGCCTGTGCCCTCGGACCACTGCTTGTTGCTTGTGCACGGCTTCTTTCTGTCGAGCTCGTGTGACTGCAGCTTCTAGTGTGAGGTTGGGGTCTCTCTGCAGGCTTTCAGAAAGGAGTCATCTGACAGTCCGACTACGAAGCGATCTCGAACCAGTTCGTCCTTCAGAACGCCGTAGTCACAATGTTTTACCAGGTGATGTAGGCTGGTTATAAACGATTCCACCGACTCTCCAGGCTCTTGCTTTCTTTGATGAAATTTCGCTCGTTCGTAGATGACGTTTCGCTTTCCCACGAAGTGATTATGAAACAAGTCCGACACTTTCTCGAAGTTTTGTTTGTCGACGTCCGAGAGGGACGATGCCTCGAGAACATCTTCGGCGTCATCTCCGAGGAAATATACAAGAGCATCTACCTGTTCGCCCTCATCGGCGTTGACGAGCTTGGAGACCTTTCGATAGCGGTTGAATCTGTTGTACCACCTTGGCCAGTCGCCTGGGTTGTGGAAATCGAACGTTGACGGTGGGGTGATGGTGTGAGCGTACATCGTTGTCCGAGATGCCGCTGCCGCCTCTTCCCCCTGGCTCGTCCCAGCGGAAGACTCTCGTGAACTGCTTGGCGTGTTCATGGTGAAACTCTGTTCTACCACCCAGCCACTTCTGACACCATGTAGCAATATCTAGAAATGACGAGACGAGGCCATGTCCGCTGGGCTCTAGACCTGAAGCGCGTGTGTCGCCGGCGCTTCGTTCTCCTTTATTAAAGCCTCTTGCCACAGCCTTGAACACGAAACTTAACCACGCTGCTGTATGAAAGGACAATACGTACTTTCGCTGTAGGTTACCTCGTTGAAGATCGTGCAGGCAGTGTCACTTGGAATTTTCGAGAATAGTGAACCACCTGATGCATGCAGATAAGACACATGTCTTATCTTCTGTTACTGTTGAAAAAACGATACGGTGGCATCCCAGTGTGAAGATCCTGCCTGCCGACCCTCCGCCATCGAGGCATTGATTACAGTCCCCAAGTTTCGTCTTGCATACTCAATATAGAGACCTCGTGGATTGCGACCTGATATTGCCGGCACAGATGCGAGCTCACCGAGAAACAGCGCTCTCAAGACGAGCCGCAGATGTACGAAGTCTGGGTCGGAACCGCGAGGCCACGTCTGGACGCCTTCCTGGGTTTTGAGCAGCGGGTCGGGTTCACGTCGGGTGATGACGTACCCTTGAGCCATGCAAGACTACTGGCGCAGCCGCAAACGCATTCGAATATGTGTTGAACTTCACTGCGTGAGTCATCCTACTATTTGAAGCCAACCATTGCCAGGCTCGTGCTGCAAGGGACTGTGACTCAGCTTTGCCGGATGGGTGTACTGTGTATGCTAAGGC
Source organism: Ixodes ricinus (assembly GCA_037355805.1). Taxonomy (NCBI): domain Eukaryota; kingdom Metazoa; phylum Arthropoda; class Arachnida; order Ixodida; family Ixodidae; genus Ixodes; species Ixodes ricinus. Next base: position 55,859 of record JAZHYW010003679.1, on the reverse strand, counting down.
AAGAGACACGGTTACCTGCGGGCTTTGGATGCCAACAAACAATGACTCAAGAAACCCCTATCTAAGGACCTGCGGCACAAGATGCTCTGACTCCACTCACGGCACACCACCTGTCCGAACACCCGACTACGGAACACTTCTCAGAAGAGAGAAGAAGATGCATAAAATTTTTTTAGGGCAATCAGAAGGAACCTTGGTCTGCAGGATAACACTGCCCCAGCAAACTCTTGACACTTGTTTCCTCAGAAATAAAAAAAAACAAAAACAAAAAAGCGTTCGGATTTGTTGTTGTTTTTTGGGGGACTAGATAAAGTAATTCCAAAGGAATGTAATGAAATATATCGCATTTTGATTATATCGGGATACATAGTAGCAGTCCAAATGTATTTCGATACAGGAATACAGGTACCGGTGAAAAAAATTTATCGCGAGAGAGCAATACAGATAAGAAATGTATTTTTGAAAATACTATCGCAATACATTTGTATCGCGATACTGCCAAACCCTGGTCTCAACAGATTTTTTTAAAAAGTACGAAAACAACGTTTAGCCGGCCTTCGTGAGCGACGTTAGGTCGCTGGAGCTCCTGCGTGAAGTTATGCCTCGGTAATGCCAAATCTAAAAGCGCATTGCTTCACAACTCTTAAAAGAAGATAAAGCACAAAAAAATGCGTTCATGTCTCTACTCCTTAGTCCTGGTAGCACAGAACCCTGGTTCAAATTTTGGCAAATGTCTGGGGTTTTGGTTTTTCAGGAAGCTGAAGAAGCCAACGAGAGCCCAATTGTCCAGTCGCCGCGGGAGCATAGCTCCACGCGATCGCGCGTTTATTTCCGAGGGGTGCTTATCTGGTGGCTTACACTAGAAGTAGAGATGACGTCAGGTCGAGTCCATGCGTAGTGGACGAGGGAAGCCGCTCAATTCAAGAGAATTGTTGTCATCCTCTGCCTGCGGGTGAGCGTAGTTGGAATAAAAATGGGCGATGGTTCTGCAGAAGTCAAGAGCGCCGAGGAAACACGTCGCATTTTGTAGAAAATGCCGACGTGTTTCCTTCTTTCTTTTTCAAGCAGCCATCCCATGTGCTTGGCGCTCTTGATTTCTGCAGAATCATCTCCCATTTTCATTCGAACTACGCTCACTCGCAAGCACGCAGCAGATGATAACGGATCCCTGAATTGAACGGCTTCCCCGTCCGCACCGCATGGACTCGCCCTAACGTCATCTCTAGTTTTATCGCAAGAAACCAGTGAAGCGCCCCGCGTAAAAGAACGCGCGCTCACGTAGATGCTATTAACTCCCGTGGTGACTGTACCTTCTTTGAGAAGAGTCAAAGTAGCTTGGCCCTAATTCGCCAAAGAAGTGCCAAAGTCAGGCTTCACTCCCTAGTACTTCGGCTCTCATCTTTCCTTTCTGGACCAAAATCACCAAACGAGCGTAAGAACTACCAGGCCTACTGCCTGGTAGTTCTGCTGATGAGGTATTGGATGTACGCCGGTGGGCTACAACTTAAGCAAATTAACATCAAGGATAACTTTCCTCGCAACTTTTAATATTATCTTAAGTGTATTTTGATTTGCCAAGGTCAAAGGTGAGCTGAATAGTTTGCCGCGGCGGGAAAAATCAAGGGTGATAGTGCAAATGCGGATTGCGCTGCGTTGTTGTTCTCGTACGTAGGTGCACACGCCAGCATCGGGACGAGCCGTGATACTGGTTTGACGTTATCGAAACCACAGCCATCGGGCAAGCGCTCCGGTATACTTCAACATATACGATTATTAGTTGGCACATTACAAAAGCGTGCGTAGCAATGTGCGTGTCTTGCCTTGTGATTCAGCACTGTCAAAGTCTAAGCGATAACATAAAGCGGAGGCGACCGCAGGTCTGTGGTTGCCGCTCCCGCTTAACACTTCTGGGAACTAACATGACATCCCGGTGGTGACGATTTTTTAAATGTTAATTCGAATGCATTGGACCGCGTCAACACGGCAGCTTCTTCACTCTGGCAATTGTTCGCTCCCCTCCCCCTCACCAATGGTGACATTCCAAGCCTCGTCTACTAAATCGTGGATAACTGCTAAAGCTACAAGGGAAAGCGCCTATGCCAACCTGTCTAAGAGGAGGGAGAGGAGGAACGGGAGAGATGGGACTGGGATTCCCTCGTTTCTCCGTTCCTTCCTCTTGAACAGATCGGAATGCATTCTTCTCTTTTGGTATTGGCTGTACTGCACGTATTCTTTTCTGTTTAGTTGTCTTTTCCTTTTTTACAATATTTTATAGTAAGTCAAACATTCTGAGGGAGCTTAGCTGCATTGCTCGTGCCCCTTCGCCCTCGCCTTTTTAAGCCTCTCTCCTGTTCTTGTGTCTTCGTGTGGGCTGTCAGATAGTACGACTATAGCTTTAAGGAAATGAGAAGGGTGGAGCGAAACACTCCGGCCTCTTTTCGTGAACGCGTAGGATAAAAACGCTTGGACGAAAATTTCTCGCGTGGCTCTCTCTGTCGCGTTGATGGGATCTCTAAGTCTGTTGATTTTCGCTGTTTGATAAGTCCTATAAACAGGTGGGCCACGTAGGTCCGGTTTCCGAAATACACTCTCCAGCGTTCCGTTGCTTTCGTGCGTTGGAAATGCGACCGTGATTTTCTGTCGAAAATGGCCAGAATACGTCCTTGCCGGTTTTTCGGTAATAGCCATTTTGTTTTTCGCCGGAGTCCGTGAAATTCTTGTGCTGTTTTTGTTGGACTCGCTTCGACAAAACTGCTGTTCGCTGATGGCTGAGACGTCAGTTGAATGTTCGCAACCTTCTTTCTCGACTGTGTTTTTTTGGGCTGCCTGAGTCGCATTGTTCATCTATCAAGGATTACATGATATCGCTTTTTTATTAGTAAGTACACTGCAAGTAGTAGTTCTTCCCTCTCAATATCTGTGGTTTCTTGTGTTTTAATCTGAGTTTTTCCTGGCATGAAAAGAGTGTTAATTTTTTTATAATTTGATTTTGGTTTTAAAGAGAAATATGACTTTCGTAAATAGTTTCAAGAAAAAGCTGTGTGTATTGATAGCGGTTTAATAATCTTCTAGGAGCGAAACAAATGTGTTCGTCCATGTATGTGATTGATATGCAACGTCCTACATTACACAGACTTGCACGGCGTCCCACCAATACGGAGCAGACTCATCGTAGAGTATTGGCACGATATATCGCGAACACTAGGCCGGGGCAAACCGACTGCTTGGCAATACCTGCCGGATTTCAAACGGTGGTGCTAAACTGGATATTTGAGCGATATTGAAACCGACTTTCGGCCGGTACTGGCACGACAATGCCAAGTATTGCCAGTGCTGATCCCGTTTTCAACGCTTTTTTATTTAATTTTCTTCTGGGGCGCATGAAAAAAAAAACACTTCTGTGGTAAACAAGAGAATTTTCAATCTTCGGCAGACCTCTAGGCTTTCTTTGCACTTCTGGCGGTTACTTGGAGCTCCAGTGGCTACCCAAAGAAAAGCGAAACTTTGGTAAGCCCGGAATCCTCAAATGAGAAGTTACTTTGGTAGCTATGCCTGATGTCTGGCACTATGTCACTCCTGTGGCGAACCAGAGAATATACAAAATTTAGAGGGCCTTTGTGTTGCCTAATCAGGCATATAGATGGGCAATACTAGTTTGGCGCTGAAACGCGCCATAGATCAAAACTTATCTGGGTCCAAGTTAGGGTCTTACGTTTGCCACATTTTTGTTCAAGTAGGTCGTTTTTTTCTGCCGTGCTAACATGGAAAAGAAGAGCTGCTGGTGACAGTCGCATACCTCCTGGTCTGTTCTAATCACTTTGTTTGTAAAGGATTTAGAGATCGAACCTCATTGTAACCAAATCGTAGGGAGTTATATTTCCACCTGATTTAAAACGTGCCGCCGTTTTGACGAACATTAGACATCACGCCATCTAGAGTGTATAAAGAAAACACAAGGAGACTGCCGACGTTTCGTCATTAACACGTGCTTTGAGTTTTTATTTTTAGAAGTCAGCAGTGTAGTGCATTAAAATCGTCTTAAAAAAACGTATTTGTTTTAATGTCAGTCATAATTAATAGAGATATGCAACTTGCGGCAGCTCTTAGAATTTTCCGAAATACCGTCACTATATTCGTCACCAAAAAAGAAAAGTGAGAAGCTGTTGGAATCGGGAGAGGAGGACACAAACGTTGGCGAACACTTTCGCGCGCCAAAACAATTATTTTTATATTGATGTTTCATCAAGAGCTTTCAAATGCATTCCAAACTGTAAACAAAAATTGAACTTGAGGTCGACTATAGCCCTTTAGAGAAAACGACAGCAAAAGCCTACATTTGCTGAGCAGAATCGGCGGTAACGCAAGCTACTCACTCCCCGCGGAACCACTTACAATACCTCAGAATTCATCCTGCGAATATTGTAGCCGCTCGATGAGATTGCTGCAGAGATCACTAAACAGACGCTCGGGTCTGATTTTGTTTTAGGTGAGACATAGACCTTTGTCAGCTGCTGACGGGACGATGCGTACCAGATTTCTGCTGGACGCGCATAATCGACCAAGGAAAAAATTAACTCATTGAGGAGTCCACAATTAGGTAATATTTGTTTAAAACTTTTCAAATAGAATCAACCTTCGAGGGATGTCTCCCAACGTATGATGTGCTTTTTATAGGCTTTGTTCCGATAAATGTCAGCCTTTTGTAAGTTATCAGAACTTTAAATCTTCCGCAGGAAGCACATATTATGTTCTTAGCCAGGCTGCACTCGTTCATCGAATATATTGTCACGAATGACAAGTGATGAGGCGGCGAATGACTGAGTAAACTGAACGTTTAATGGGGCGAACTTGTGCCCAAAAATAATAGGGAAAAGAAAGATAACAACAGTGCGTAGAAGGATAACAACAGAGTGTCGCGGGCGTCGAAGGCGGCGAAGCAGCAGGATGGAACGTTGAGGCGAAACTGAGTCCGGCTGGTTACGCGGAGCCCCTTTGTGCACGCGTGGGCTTCTTGGAACATTCGGCCTGGAACATTCGGCGCGCAGAACATTCTAACCGAGAACGAGCAACACGGTTCTCGAAATTACCAGAAATCTAAATTGTAAGAATAAATAAAAGACGCGGCGCTTCCAGGGATCGAACCCTGGGCTTTCTGCGTGGAAGGCACGCGCGATAACCGTCAGGCCACGAGCGCGCTGCCTACTTAGTCAGCTGCGCTCGCGGCAATATGACGGCTTGGAGGCATGGCAACTTTTATCAAAAGATGAATGCAAGCAGAAAGCAGCAAAACCATATCAGGGACTCGTGTAGTGCTGAATATTTCTAGCATTTTGAGCATTTTCAATGAGGAGCGATAGGTATTCGGAAGAGCAGCCACGGAATCCAAAGTGGTTTGAAAAAAGTTCGTTGATCATGGCGTTCGAGTAACTTGCTCAGAATAGTTTACACCATTTTTAACTTCTCTAAAGACTGATATTAACAAAAACAGAAAGTTTTTGCCGTTATTTTTTACTTTAATTTGTTTCCCCAAGCCTTGTTTACGAGACGCATACCGAAGTAAGTAGGCTAATTATCAGCTCTCCTGAACGGTAACTTTCCATGGTGGCCTCGAACGATTCTTCGACTGGTGGTTTCTACGGCCTATCCCGCCCAAACAATACCAGCTTTCTGCAAGTGGGAACACGACATCCCAAAAGCAAAGATATCGGCGGTTGGTGCTAGGGCATACGGCAAGAAGTAAAAGCGCATACGAGTGTTGGTTCTCGTCCCGGAGCCCGATCCTTTCCTTCCTGAAGCTCGCTTGGACTATACAGCTAGAGAGCAACGTACAGAATAACAGGCGTCACACACACACACACGCACACGCACACGCACACGCACACACACACCCACACACACACACACACACACACACACACACACACACACACACACACACACACACACACACACACACACACACACACACACACACACACACACACACACACACACACACACACACACACACACACACACACACACACACACACACGCACGCACGCACGCGCGCACACACGCACGCACACACACGCACGCACACACACACACACACACACACACACACACACACACACACACACACACACACACACACACACACACACACACACACACACACACACACACACACACACACACACACACACACACACACACACACACACACACACACACACACACACACACACACACCCCACTGTTGGTGTGACACCTCCAGGATTGTGGCCGGCAACATTGCACTTATATGAAGGCATTAGAGGAAATCAAAGGAAATCAATCAAATCAACCAATCGACGCGCAATATGCGAAATTTGCCAGTGAATATGCAAACTGTCCCGAATTTCACCCTCGCAATCAGAACTAAATTTCAGAATTTTAACCAATGCCATCAAGAAAAAAGGCCTGAGAATGACGTCATTCTAGGTACTTTCCCGACCCACCCCAAACTGAAACGCACCGAATCTCGACGAGAATACAACGAAAAGCGGTACAGGCGTGTGTCTGAAGCAGTCGTGTGCTAGCATCGCGTTCATTTTCAGCCGCTAAAAGACGCGCAGGCGTCGACGCTGACTGTAGCTAGTGGGTCCTGCATAAATCCAGTAGTGATGACGTTTAAAGAAGGAAGGGGCCTGCTCTCCTAGAAGGTGTTGTTCTTCTAATTTATCTGGACCAGCATGCAATATCGGCGGTAGTGTAGGCCTCGAGAAGCGCCAATGATTTTAAACTTCTGGCGGTGCTTATCTTACGTGTAGGCATCTTCAAACTTTTTGCATGGCGCGCATCGCACGTCGCATGGGTAATTGCTGCCGCGAAAGAGAAGAGTTATTCTCCGGTACTCACTCTGAGTTCCCCAAATATTTGTAGTTGTTGCCATCGGGGAAATCACACTTGCCGTTGCATTTGGAGTCGTACTTGTACTTGGAATCGTACTTGCAGTTGTTGTCACTGTTGGCACTGCAGTCGTTGTTTTCGTGGTAGTTGGGGTGGGTGGTCCTGTCGACGAACGGGGTTGTCCGCCGAGGGGATCAGTCGTATACGCGGTGTTGATATCCCCTGCACCTTGAACACATGAGTAGCCGGCGTGAGCAAAACCATTCGATAGGTGTCGAAGTTCTCTAGGCATTGACTGACCGCTACCAGCGTACAAAGCCGAATATCTCTAGCTAATAATCAAGCGAATACGCTGCCAATTAAAGAACACTAACTTCTTTTGGTTGTAAATTGAATATCATTTTACGCACAGAGATGTGCCGTTTCCAATGTATTCGCTTAAATAGAGTATAATGGTTACCGCCATAAATATATTTAAATTTAAATTTCATTTCAAAATTTGCATGCAACAGAGGGAAAAGTAGAGGCGTGACAACGTGTCTTTTTGTTTTGCTTTTTTACTAGCATTTTTGGAAGTAAAGCAAATCTGAAAGCCATGACCGCGCCTTTGCCTTCGCTACACGCAACTCCGGACTTAGACTATAGAATACAATGCTGCATACCTGCCGGCGTAAGCATGTACTTTGATCTTGCGTGTAATATTTACATGGTCTCGCGGAAATTAGGTTATAAACTATTAATACGTTTACGAATAAAAAGAGCCCAGAGTCCGATCCGCAGAGCCCAGCAGCCACGAGTTCTACAATTGTGAAGGCGGACACGTCGTACACTATACGCACGAACGCTGAATGTGGCATTGGCCAGAGCTCGTCCGTTCGACTAACGTCATGATAGTTAATATTAATAATACTTGTGCCTGAGGAGCTGTTTTGTTTAGTTCTTTTTGTTTCCACGTCTTACATTTATTATGTTGACTATAGATACTTTCGCCCGCGTAGATACACCATGCGGGCAAAACATTTTTATCATTAGTGCTTTCAGATTAAAATTCCAATCTTCGTTTTTCCTGGTGTACACTGAAAGTGCCTCCCAGACAAAACGCTGCTCAAATCAAATAAAGGAGGTCTTAGAGACTGTTACAAGGCAGTAGCTCCAGAAAAGAAAAAAAAGAACAAGAAAAAACAATTTGTCGCACATTAAACATCAACACAATAAGGCAACACTTAAAACAACATTTACAAACATAAATATCAAAACATAAAAATATCAAACAAACACATATTATAAGAGCGTCCAACGTGTAATATGAAATGTGAGCGTAAATTGGCTATTAAACTCACAAATACATCTCTCATAAAAACAAAAAAGGGCTCGAGGTATATCTAAGTACTTCTTATGAGTTGTGAATGCAAAAGCATGCGTGCCGTTCATCCGCTCCCTTGTTTCGTTTGCGGCGTAGTCTAGTCTGCCGTGCGCGCGCTCTCCCAGCTCTCCTCGCAGGTCTGACCTTGGACGCTTCGTGTTACAGGCGCGCTCGCGGCGCGGACGCGCAGCCCACTGGGAGCGGCGGTCGTTGAAACTGACGCTCGCAGTGGCCAATGGGAGCCTCGTCGACGCGCGCCAACCAATCGGACCGAAGGCGAAATCCATCAACTTTATTCCGCTCCTTTCGGATCGGGGAAAGTAGGTGGCGTTGTCTTGTCTTTTCGCGTGGTTTCACAGCTGGCAGCTGGCTTCACTTGGGGAGAGGATTAATGGCTGCCGTTTGGCGCGCTTCAAACTGATGACGCCGGCTCGCTCCTATGGGACATCTAATAACTTCGTATATAAAAACAAAGTATGTGGAGATTTGGGGATGCTTAAATGCAGGGATTTTTTTAATAGTTTGGTTACAAACTATTAAAAATTAGTGGTTACAAACACGGATGTCGAGAACTAAATTTTACGCGAGAAAAAAGTTTTAGAGCAAAATTGACGGCTAGAGATTTATTTGATATTCTGGGTGCGAAGTTCATGACGTCACGGGTAATTCCGTAACGACCATCTCGGTCGTGAAGGCCAAGCCGACCCACCTATCCTCCACGGGCTCGAAATGCCGAGAGCGAAAACAAATAAAAAAAGGTGACTGGAGACTAAATCGCGTCTCGCACGACCAATATTGCTGTAGATAATTTTTTTTTACGCGTAAAAGATATTTCTTGATTTGCGTGCCCTAACCAGACTGTTGATTTGTTTTTTTTTTTCTCAGGGGTTATTTAATATAACCATATGGGACATTCACAACATAACACAACGTGTTTTAATTAAGACGTTGCCCGTTGCACGAGTGGTGACCATCAGTGAATTGCCAACTTTACGCAGCGCAGGGAGTATTTCCAAAAGTCACTGACGAGCTTTTAGATAACGCTCGACAAGCTTCGAATGAGAACCATAGAGTTACATTAAATAAATATTAAGTTAGCAAATACATTTTAGTAAACCATTTGTTATCATCATCATCATCATTTATTTTCCTTGAGGGCCCCAGGGGGCATTATACAATCAAATTTTATTTAGACAACCGTCGAGGAATACAGCTGTCTGGGAGGCCGCCACAAAAGGCATCGGCATGCCTGACAAGGCGACAGCCCCCCTTCCCCCCCCCTCTCCACGGCCAGACAAAATGAAAGTCTCAGAGGGCGAAAACTACTTGATCATGAAATATCAAACATAAAAACCCATAAGCGGTACAAAACACTGTATTCAAAGAGAAAAACAATGAACTAAAACCAGACTCGCTCCCACGTAGGACAAACAACAACGAGGCACATCAATTTTTATGCCTGCACAAACACGGCAAACAAAGGGGCCACAAAAAACAACATAGTGCAGCCAGCCAGCCAGCCATCTCTACAAAGATATTTCCTTAAGCCCGCAGAGATGAAGCACAAAAAGCAACATACGCGCACAAACAAACAATAATAATAATACTGAAAAAACATGTTATTTTTGAAGGGACAATAGATAGACATTTATGTTTTTCTTTAAAGCTTGTATAGACATACCTCCCAGAATAATGGTCATGAGATCAGGGTGGTCATTCAGAAGTACAGGTATTTGATAATCTAATTTTTGTATGCCATAGTTTGTGCGTATTCTTTGCCCTCTGTAGCTGGTGTGCCGAAAATTGTAGGGATGATCTTTCCAAAGATACGTACTGAAAAAGACAGTTGGTTCTAATTTGATTTGATTATAGATTAATAAAGATAATTTCTTATTTATAACATTTTGAATAGTTAATATTCGGTGCTTTCTAAAGAGCGGAGCAGAGTGACTCCGGTACGGGGCATTTTCGACCAAGCGCAGGGCCTTTTTCTGTAATATGTGCAGGGTTTCTATATTTGTTTTTACTGTGGTCCCCCATACAAGGAGACAGTAGTGAAGACGTGAATGAACTAAGGTATAATACAGTTGTTTTTTTACCCAGTGAGGCAGCACATTTTTAAGTCTATAGATAATCCCGATAGAGCGTGAGATTTCCGTTCTTATTCTCTGCACATGGAAAGACCAATTTAGAGTTTCATGAAACAGAACACCTAAGAACCTATGTGATATAACACGTTCGATGATTTCGCTTTGAAATTGAATTTGAATCTCCTGCTGAATACATTTATTTCGTGGTCGAAATATGATATACTTTGTTTTTTTCGTGTTTAATTGAATTTGGTTTACTCTAAGCCACGATGATAAATTTTCAAGCCATGCGTTCGTTTCGTGCTCAAGTATTTCTAGGCTTGTTCCAGAAAAAAATACGTTTGTGTCATCAGCATATAAAATTATATCTGGTGTTTGAGGTATTCTTATAATGTCATTTATGTAGATTAAAAATAAGAGAGGGCCAAGAATGGACCCTTGCGGGACACCGTATTCTATTTGACCCATATTTGACCTCGCGTGACTAATGTCTGTATATTGTGAACGATTTGATAAATAGCTTTTTATTAAACTAAGTGAAATTCCCCTAATTCCATATTTGGACAATTTTCCGAAAAGAATATGATGCTTGATTGAATCAAAAGCTTTTTTGAAGTCAAGAAACACTCCTACTGTATATAACTTCTGCTCGAAATTGTCAATTATTTTATTTTTGATGTTTAGCAGCGCCAATTCAGACGATTTTTGCTTCTGAAAGCCGTACTGTTGATCAGCTATAACATTATTTTGTTTAAAAAAATGTATTAGTCGTGCATTAATAGCTCCTTCTATGAGTTTGGAAAAAATGGGAAGAACGGAGATTGGTCTGTAGTTATTTAGGTCATTTTTATCACCTCCTTTGTGAATCACCGACACTCTTGCTATCTTTAATTTATCTGGAAATATGCCGGTACTCAGAATTAGATTACATATATGTGAGATTGGCCCACTAATTAAGTGAGCAACTGATTTTATAGGCTGGGATTTTATACCATCTTCACCACAAGCACTGTTATTCTTAAGTTTGTGTATTAGGCTGTATACTTCGGTTTCAGTAGTAGGAAACAAAAATATTGAACTCTCAATACCCGGTGAGATGTAAGATTCGTAATCACAACTACTAATGACATTGCCAGGGGAAGCACCGGACATCAAAAAGTGGGCATTAAATTTATCAGCAAGCTTAGCCCCTGTACAGGACATGCCTTCAATTATAAGCTCAGAAATATTTTTTCTTTCGTTTTTAGAAAGTAGGTCGTTTACATTTTTCCACACTTTTCTGGGGTTATTATATATATCTGCGAACTTATTTTCATGATACACATTTCGTGCTCGTTTAATATCAGCGCCTAGTTTATTTCTGCTCTTTTTAAATTCAGCTAGATAATCCGGATGTTTTGTTTTTATGAAAAGGGCGAAGAGCTTATCTCGTTCTTTTATTCTCCTAAGAAGTGCGGCATCAATCCAAGGCTTTCTAGACTTCCTGTTCCTTTTAAATGGAACCATTGGAAACGCTTGATCATATAGTATCTTAATTCTTGTAGAAAAAAAGTCGTATGCTGCAATGGGATCATCCAACCGAACAACAGAAGCTCCAGTTTTCCTCCTCGACTAAACTTTGAAACAACATAATATTTTCATCATTAATGACCCTATACATAATGGGTGCATGACTTGTGGGTTCTTTACGTTGTGTTGAACAAGGTGGTAAAAATATAAAAATAGGTAAATGGTCACTGAGATCCGATAGCAGAACACCCGCCTCTAGCTCATTCACCTGACAGTTTGTAAAGCACAGGTCAAGCAAGGTCTGAGACATTTCCGTCACCCTGGTCGGGACATGAATTACATTTTCATGACCAAAAGAATGAAAAACATCAAGAAGCCTTTGTCTGGCTGGATCTGCCGATAATACATCTATATTAAAGTCACCACAAATAATAGCATGTTCACCGATTTCGGTGCACCATTCCAGCATGTTTTCCAGGAATTCTAAAAACGTGGCTACTGTACCCGAAGGAGGTCTATACACAACGACAACCATGGTACCTGCACACTTTACCATGAGAGACTCATAATGGGGGTTAATTATAGAGAATTCCGACACGACATGTATATCTAGGTGTTCCTTTACGTACAGCGCCACACCCCTCCCTCATATTGTCCCGGGACATTGACGTGCATTCATATCCCGCGAAGTGAACGACATCGTAGTCGTTTGAAAACCAGGTTTCAGTAAAAGCTAAAATATCAAAATTATGGTTTAACTGATCGAGTAACATGTCAACACCCTCGTGTTTATTTCTTAAACTTCGCGCGTTCAAATGAAACAAAGAAAATTGTCTTTTATCGCGCAGTTGATTGAAGTGTTTAAAAGAATCCGAATCATAATAACTGCATTTTGACTGCGAACTAAAAGTATCGTCAACATCACCAAGCAAGAAAGAAGCGTTAGTAGCCATTGTCACAATATAGAAATAAAAATTGGCGAGTTACGAAACCCATAAACAATACTCAGTCCATTCGCGAAAATTCGGCCACGTCTCTACCGCACATACATACGGGGGAAGGAAGGTCAAACGTCGGCAGCAAGGGGAGCTTCCACCGAGGAGGCTCGTCAAGGACGTCCCGACAGACCGGCGAAAGCAGGGGTGGGGGGTGGGAGCCGAGGAGCATCCGGGCTTCGAGTCTTCCTCAATCTGCCCTGCCGCTGCCAGGGGGGCAAACAGCCGACCTCCGCGTCTTCGTCCCGATCGTCCCCATCAAGGTCCCCAGTCCCCTCGGTGCCGCTCGCTTCCCCCGAAACCGGTTTCTCCGTCTTCTGGTGCTCTTCGTCCATGGAGCGGCCGTCCAGCGTTCCCGTCTCCACACTGCTCGATGCGAGTGGACCGGGCACCGCGCACGGGATTTCCGCCGGTGTTGTTGCAGTGTCCACCTCCAGCTCTCTCCGAGGTGCAGGTCCTTTTTAGGAGGCAGTTGCCTGGACGGGCTGGTCTCGGACATTTCCATCTCGTCCATAACGGCGCCCAACTCACTGGTGTTCCGAGCCACAGCCCCGGTTACCCGAGTCATGCTCGCGTATGTGGGGACGCAGGCGTCGGCACTGTGACCGAAACCTCGGCACCTGGCGCACCAAGGCGTCTCACACTGTCGGCGCATATGTCCCACCTGCCCACAGCGGAGGCAGGTAGGTGGTCGGCCCGGCACAGACACGAGGACGTCCACACCGAGAATGCAGAGCTGCTGTGGGATGGCGTTCACCGACACTCGCTCGTGAAGTAGGAGGTGCACACTCCGTGTTGTTGACTCAAAGTCCTCGTAGCCGGGCTTCCTCCATCTCTCCCTGACGACGCTCTTCACCTCGCCGAAGGAGGCGAAGGCCTTTGCCACTTCTTCATCGGGGATGAATGGTGGCAGCCAGTGCACCCGTATCTCCTTTTCGGTGCGGTTCGGGTCGATCACGAGGCACGTTAACACACTGTCAACCTATACTTGTATTTCATAAAGAAAGAGGCTAACGGCTGCAGCAAACTTGTTTGTGTCAGTCATGTTTACAATGAGGTCAGGTAATGCGTTCCAATCGTCAATAGCAGATGGTAGAGTCGACATTTTATAAGAGACAGATGACGAAGTAATTGAGCGCAGTTTACATGAGTGGTCAAAACGAGGGAAAATACGGTAGGGAGGTGATAGTAGAGAATCTTTTAGATGGTTGTTGTGGTAAAAGATTTTGTGAAGAAGAGTGAGACGTGACACCCTTCTGACGGAAAGAAAGTAAGTCAAGGTTAGCTGATTTGCGTAATCCTAATATGCTAGTGTATGGGGAGTAGTCAGAGTAAATAAAACGAAGACCTCTGTTTTGAACGGATACAAGGTTGTTAGGATAGGATTGCCATGGTGACCATATGGATGAAGCAAATTCAAGTTTAGATCTGACCAAGGTTGTATAAGCTAGTAGTTTTACTGAAGGTGTATCTAGTCTAAGGTTACGGCGAAGAAATCCGAGAGTACGGTTAGCATCGGCAGTGACAGCATTTATGTGAGTAGCCCATGACAGATCAGAGGTCAGGTGAACGCCTAGGTATTTATATGAGGAACAGGTAGCTACTGGGATAGTGCAAAGGTGATAAGAAAAGGATGAAGCATGTGAACTGCGGGTGAATGATAGAGATTTACATTTATTAAAGTTTAAAGTAATTTGCCATTTGTGGCACCACTGAGTTATAAGTGCGAGGTCACATATTGTGTTAACTTTTCTTTAATCTATGTCCCCTTTACCATTTAAAAGATACGCCCAAACAAGTTTAGTCTAGCTTTCCCGGCTTGTTTTTTGAATCTAAGCCTTTAAAGCCTAAAAATACAAATGCACGTATATCGTTTGCATAATGGATATAATAAAAGTCCTGAAATAGAATTATAAGCAGTGAGGTTTATCAATGAAATAATCTTCCACAACGTTGTTTTGAGGTTTGATGATGTGTGACGAAAAATAATATTTAAACTACATTAAAAAAACATAACATTTTCGAAGCTCTCTTGATGAGGTAAAAGCATTGCATTTCACATAACCAAAGGCATACCTCAACATGGTAGTCATATTTTTAGTAAAGTAAACTTTGGAAAGGTTTTTTATAACAAAAATTCTGTAGCAAGAATTAAAAAGAATGTGATAAGAATTTTTTTTATAAGTGGTACAATTTCAAAAGATCAATACAACAGCTAAAACAATTAGCACCCTTAAATATAATGGATTACATATGTCTAAGCTGGTTTGTTGCAGCACAACCTATATAGCGGAGGCTTTTACTAATTTTGAGTGGATATATAATCTGGAAACACTCAGTGCGTTGATTTTTGCACAGAGCAGGAAAAACAATATACTGTAAACGACTAAATTTTTGCGAGGACCTAATTTTCATAAATTTCTAGAATCGCCTACAATTCGCGAAAAATACGTCCCGCGAACAATTCGGGCAATATTTGAACGCTACGTAAGCTACACTCGATTCGCGAAAATTAGAACCCGCGAAAGTTCAAATTTTCAGATATGGCCGGATTTGCAAAAAGTTAAGCACGCGAAAATTAAGGCGTTTACAGCATATAATTTAAGGATAAAACTTTTAAAGTACAATGTTAAAAATATTTCTATATCTAAAGAAAATATATCAGATGTTACAAAGCACGGTGCAATAGCATGAAACGTTCCATTTTCAGTATCATATCGCATAGTTCAGGTTTAGACCTAAACACAGTTTCCCCTCGTCTTTCGCCGTTTTTCCATTATACACCTCTGTTCTTTGCTCTACAGGTACTTCGTAAGAAGGGTAAATTTACAGTATACGCACAGAGTGCAGATATGAGGCACTAGTTTTCGCAGCTCTAGTGTCTCTAGATTCAGGCTTGTTTTCCAATGCACGATCGAGGTCACGTGGTTTATTAGTAGCGTTCAGATTACGAGTTCAGAGGAGTTGACAATAGCGTTTATCGTCTGCAAGCGCCTCCGCCTCTCAATCAATCATTTAATAATTTTAATTTACATCATCATCCGCTCCCCTCCCCCTTTCTCTCCTCGCCACGTGACAATCCAACGCATGCGCACGTGCGTTCCATCTGCGCAAGAGGCATCCCCCATTAATTTGCGAACTTTCTCTATGGTTGGAGCTGCTCCCTCTCTCAAACCTAGCCTCTCTACACACAACGAGATAGCCTGGAATTGAGAGAGGGAGCACTAGAAACTGCGAATATTGTTGGCAATTTTATGGCGGAGACCCGCTTTGCGAATTCGATGCTAGTGCACATGCTTCACCTTGTTACGTGGTAGCAAGAAAAGCGCGTGGAAAGAATACGTTAGGTCACAATCAAAGACTTTGTGACATCTGCGCAACTCGTACTGCAAACGCGGCACACAAATCAGGTAACACTCTCTGAAATCCAGGCACTCTACGAAACTCCTGAGCAGACGTTGTGCGGTACCCATTACAAGTAATATAGTTACTTGTAACTGACTACTGGGTGCTTTAATTTAGTAATAATTTCTTCACGTTTATTACGAAGCAGTCAGCAACAGTAATCCTATTACTTTTGAAGTTACTAAAATTGTTTTGCATCCATTAATATACTTTGCCTCCTTTTTCTACAAACCTAACTTTGTTTTTATGTTTCAAACAAAACTAATCCTAGAAAAATGTACACGGCAGGAGCGTGGTTTATCAGAATTCGTATACTAAGATGATAAATAATTCTCATTTGGATGATTCCAGTTCAATATTCAACTGTAAAAAATGTCCACCGTTTTCAAACCGACAGAAACGTCTCTTGTGATGAAAATATCATATTAACCGAAAAAGACGCTGTTACCTTTTCAACTGATGGACAATTACATTATTTTCAAGAAATAAAGGTATATAATGAAATACGCTTTTTAATCGAGGGTAACTGTACTTGTTGATCGAATATTTTCTCCGAGTAACTTGTACGAGGCCGCTCCCTAGAAGGTGCCGCCACACAGCAGAGAAATGAACGAAGAGAAGGGGCAAAACATAAATCACCGATTGCCATGCGTGTTGCTAAATTGCCCTTTTCCTGCTGTGTAGAGCGTGTCCCTAAAATAATTTACCTAATTTTCTTCGCCGCCCATATACGATACGCATCGTACCATGCTCATTTTCTACACCACAGTAGAGCAAATATATCAAACGAGATTTCAAATTCCAGAACTAACCGTTATCTTAATAAAAAGACAACTGTTATATTAAAAAAAATGAAAACCGTTTACAACTTCCCGTTACGCCGAATTAGAGCGCAGCTTTTGAGGAGGAGGATGGAAGAGTACTGAGGGGAGCGTGTACCCCTTCTCTCTCCTCCTCACCTCGTCATCCTGCCTGCTACTCCGCCATGGGGCCACGTGACCTCAGGGAAGTCACGTGACCTCGGGAGGCCACGTGACCACAGGGGGTCACTTGACCTTAGGGGGGTCACATGACCTCATGGTTACGCCGACGGCGGCGGCGACGCCGCTCAAGCCGGAAACTGGCGCCTAAGAGCTGCGCTATAAAATCATGACAAATTGGCGGCCGACAAAGAACAGCAATGCATTGGGCTGAAAGGCACAAGCTGAGGAGAAGGGGCCCCACTTTCCTATTGAACGTTTACAAAATCACTGATCATTTTTGAATAAGGTAAGCATTAGTTCTGAAACACTGGACATGTTGTTGGAACCGCAAGCACTAACTTTGGGCGGACACTGAGGGCTTAACAATGTGTAGCTTATTTTTGGGATTAAAGAAGCGTTGAAAGTGTTTAACAGCGACGTCTTGTATTTTAACACAAATTTGTATTGCTTACCGGAAGTCATGAAGAAAAGAGCGCCCGTCAGTGCTCCGAGATGAAGCAGGATGAGGAGAGCCGCCAAAATGATTTTGGTGTTCCTTAAAGAAAACCTTACATAAGGCAGCAGCCAGATCTTTCTTTGTCTTAGCAGACGGAGCAAAAATTACAGGATGACGCTTAATATTCACCTTCAGGAGTTGAACGCTAAATCTTCACATATGATCCCCTAGTCGTTCCCAAAGCCGTGGAAGCGAGTCTGCGTAGGCCATTTATGACTGTCGCGCCCTCGCCCAAGTAATTAGCAGGGAAATGATCTCCCGCGGAGCAATAGATACGGTGGCTCTCGGCCGGGATTTCGATGCTATTTCTGACTCGTCAGTGGATTATAAGTTAATCGTGCCACCACTGCCTCATGGTAAAAATGCCGTCAACACCGGCATCCTTCACGGTGAACCGTCTGCCCGCCCCTACCACATTGAAAATTTCGACGAAGCACTGCACAACGCCTTGAACTTCGACAGCATCGCAGGCTTGTGACCCCTTCTGTACAAGCATGTTTGGATGGTCAGCTGTCATGGCGCCGGGACCAGGGACACGTTGGCCGCGAAGGCAGAGCTCACCGCAAATGGTAATCACTGCCTCGTCATAGACCCCAATGTCCGCGAGCTAACCGTCAAAGTACATCGTGTACCGATCCCGATCGCCAATCGTGGTGGTAAAAAAGTGTTCTTAACCTTTTGGCTCGGTTGAGAAAGTCGAGAGAGAAATGTGGAGATTGCATTAAAATCACCTGATGTGCTAGTTGGCAATACAGCGCTCTTTTCTGTTTCTACGACGTTCCTGCCATGGTTTTCGTGCCATTACACCAAGAAATGTGGAGCCGCGAGGGTTTCGGCAGCCTAGAGGCAACAAGGAACATCACCCTGGTCCTCCGAAAGGCTTTTCGTATGGACGCCCTTCCACTAAAGGCCCGACTAGATAGGAGACGCACGTGCTGCTTTCGGCGCCTGGGCGGAAACCCAAAAGATTCTGTAGTTGAAAGGCTGGTCCCATGAGGCACCAGTGCTCGATCCCGATGTGCAACGTATTCAGAGGTTTTGGACACACCACCGAGGACTGCCAGAGTCCACGACGTTGCCATTGACAGGGTAAGCCACGAAATCCAACACAACGAGGAAGACTTGGACAATGCAAGCATGAAGGAGATCGCACACGGGTCCAGAAATGCCCACTCATCATCACAAAGGCCAGAAATGTCAATGAAGAAGGAGCACCAAGCCAGGAGGCGGAGAACCAGATGAAAAAACAACCACCCTCTCCGCTACGGAAACCGTTCATGAAACATTCCCAAATTATAAGGCAGAAACGGCCATCACTGACCCCAAAAATAAGACTAAATAGCGTAAGGTCCTCACGAAAAAAAACACGCCTGAACCGTTACTCGTCTTGAGGAGAGCGCCTAGGCAATTGGCCTAAAGTCCAACTTGTCCGCGACAAAGGGAAAAGCCTCGAAACCTTTGCCCCGTCTGCAGCAGGAGCAGG
This sequence comes from Ixodes ricinus, assembly GCA_037355805.1. Lineage (NCBI taxonomy): Eukaryota > Metazoa > Arthropoda > Arachnida > Ixodida > Ixodidae > Ixodes > Ixodes ricinus. The sequence continues at coordinate 36,662 of JAZHYW010003679.1, read as the reverse complement.
AAGAGATGACATCTCAAAGCATTTCACGAAAGCCGGCGAATTAACTCCTGGCTGAGCCACCTCCCTCTTCGTCACAGTAATGATTGAATAGCAATATATTAAGATTGTGAACCTTCAACACCATGAGACTTATTATCGTCTCCAGCTCGTTGTTCGCCCTCTCGTGGCGGAAACGGGAGGACGAGGATATTTGAAATCGACAACAAAGGTGGATTTGATGCACACACATAGGAAGAGTTAAAATATGTTACAAAAGTAACGGCCACTGGATTCTGTTAGCTCAAAAAGGGCTCAACAGAAGACCGAGAGCACGACGCTTGTTGACTCGCTGCGTGCCCTTATTAGTGAAGAGGAGAAATACCCGGGGGTTTATAAAGATGCCGTCAACGACATTAAAAAAAGAACTTCAACAACTGCTGAAGCAAAAACCATGGCGTGCAGTAATACGAAAAAGATAACGTAAACTGGAGCACAAAAATCAAACTTCTAAAATATTAATCTCAATCTGAAATAAAGAGGGCAAGTAAAAACACTTTCAAGACAGTGGTCCACAACGGAGAGCTTTGCAGGGGCAACAAGACGTATAAACCACTACACAACTACTAGGAGGCACTCTTTAGCAAGATCACACCGCTGACCCAGATACCTCCGAAAATCCTGGACAGGGTGCCAAAGATAGTGAAGACCAGTGATGAAATCAAGGAACCCATCATTGCTGCAGAGGGTATAAAGGGAAAGTAATGATCTTCGCGTTAACAAAGCTTCTGACCCAGACGAAATCGGAAGCGAATTTTATAAAACATTCTCGGAGGAATTAAGTTCAAGTCTTGTTTACAATCCTCAACATATCAGAATACCGAAACTATTAGTTGTAACAATGAAAAACAGCCACGTATTTCCCATTCCCATAAAGAGTTTGGCATCAAGACTCCTCAGGTTTCGGACTCCCGAAACATCAGTTTGCTTAGCATAGAATACATGATACTCGCCAAAAACCATTTGCCGTTAGATGGCGGCAGGCTTGAGTGAGGTTGGCGAACATCAAAACAGCGGCTTCAGGGGCCACTCACTAGCCCGGAACCGACATTTGATGAGCAACGTCACCGAGGCAGCGGAGGCCGCGACTTTTCAGTGGCCATGCTTCAACTGAACCTCAGCAAGGCTTTTGATAAGGCGGATAGAAGCTCCCCTTCGCACTGCGGCGGCACTGTGGCGTTGATGAATATTTGAAGGATCGGCTCACCGAATGCTACAAAGCTACGAGCATGAGACTGGTCATCAACGTCACTCTCGGAACGTGCATCACTTTCCATCCCGCTCAGTGCGCGAGGGATGCCGACTCTCCTCTATTCTTTTTGCTCTCTAGTTGAAACAAACCTGTGGCATAATACTTCAGAGTGACTCAATCAACGAACTGCGGCGTGGAAGCCACCGCATCAAGGTCCTTTCATATTCCGACGATCTGGCTCTTACTTGTTCCTCCAGAAGTAGGTTGAGGGTGCATTAAACGTTGTCCAGGCATTATTTTTTTATGTCTCAGGGTAGCTCTGAATAGTCGGATATATTGCTTCGCGATCGGATAAGGCCGCCGCTTTCCTCTTTGGGAATAAAACAGACTTGCAGCGTCAATGACTATCTAGGAGTCAGGCTGTGCATTACGGAAAAAATAAGCTTTCATTTGAAATGGTTGTGTGGCGTTACTTCAAGGCTGCATGAGAGAGACATATTTTTTATTTTCACGAGAAACAGCTGTGTGGAGCGCATTCTTTTCTGCAGCTATTAACGCCGCCTAGATTTTGCCTTTCCCCAGCTCTATCGCTCACAGGGTATACAGAGCATATGCGTTTTTGTGGTGGCGGTACGGGTGGAGGTTCTTGCAGAGGTCATATCTGCACTGGAGCTTGAAGCCGGACTGTGTGGGCATTTAAAACGTCGCCCTCAAACTGACCGTCCAGCGTTTCCTCTTTTTGGACATTAGGGCGGCCAGGTCACAGAGTTGCTTTTCACCATATTAAAAGCCACCCCGTTTCAAAGTGGCAGGTCACAGCGACCACCCTTTCAAGGAATACCAGAGTGGGAACCTTCCATAAAGAGATAGCGTCGGCTATATTTACTCTAGAGCGCTTTTTTCATGGGAAAACTTTAGCACAGTCATAAGAAAGACGCTCTACTGGGACACCATAGTACCGATATTGCCCCCTTCTTTTTACCGCGACACCTCATGCTTCCCATCTGAAAGTGACATGATACGGCGCATTCAGAAACTTCTACTCCCAACAGAATCGACTGACTTCTTCCGCTTTCATACACGGGTGCTCCTTGTAAAAATAAAGCAGGAGGCAAGGGATTTCTTCATCCTATGGTCAAGTCAACCACCACCTCTGCAGCAAACCCGAGCCTCATGACCACTTTTTCCTCGAGTGCGTCAAAGCCGCCCTCTGCTAGGACAAGATGCAGACCTCCTTTAGGTGAGACTACGTGTGTCGGAAACTGGCCTAAGATTTCTCACTCACGAGGGATCTACTGTGGCGATTGCAGTGCTGCGACTGCACCTTCTGTGGCGAACCCGAATGGACGTGGTGGAATATGTGTTATTCCCCAAACCTACAAGGAGACATTTTGTTAACAAGCAGGAATGGTCGATCTTTGTCTTAAAGGATGATATCGTGTGGAGCCACCTTAAGGACTCAACTAACCCGGGGCCGCATGGTGGCCCAAAGTGTCTACACCGGTAAACAGACCCTTCTCTAGAACTCGGCTTCTCCAGCGAGTGCTTAAACGCTCAAATTGTTTGTTTTTTTGTTTTTAGCATAATATTAACCAGTGTTTTTTTTACCGCTTTACTCACAGTCTTTACGTGCAGTCGCGGTATTAGTTCAAGGATCTTTTTTAATATTTTCTTCTTTGTATACAACCGCTTTTTCTGCTGCAATTGGGCATCTTTGTTTTGTGTATATAATGTGCAAAACAAATATTATGTTGCGCGAAAATTGTATGAGTGGCCTAGTCGCTAGCGTGTCTGGCTCGTAAAAGGGGAGTCGGGGGTTCGGATCACGCCTCCTCCTAATTTGTTTTAATATTTTGCCTATAAGGAAAATGAAATATTTTGTAAAGTGCAACGATTTGAGACATGCAGGGACATTTTATTCTTTCCACTCCCCGAGTTAAATAATGTTTCACATGAGCATTGCCCACAACGCTCACGCAAAATGTTACGCTTCTTTATGTGGTTGTGACGTCATGACCCCATAGATTAATCAGAATTTTTGCGGCTTTTCTGAGAAGCCATCAGCTCTTCTGCCACGCCGGCTTTTCTGGCACAACACCAAGGCCGGTGCCACACTGAGCTTCATAATGCTATGCTTTAATATGAAAGAAGAGACATCATTTCAGGAGTCATTCCAGAAATCCAACACCTACATTGTATTAAGAATCTATGCCGACCGGCCATAAAATACGTAAAACAATGAACATGTCTAAAATTGTTTACACCAATGTCAGAACTCAAAATGAGTGTTGCTAAAAGTCTGCTGAAACAAAGAGTCATGTAGACGTTAACAATACATAAAACGCGGCCATCTATTTGGCCAGTATTTATTCAAAGCAACCAGTAGAGCCTCTCGGTCAACTCTTCGCCTTGAAAACTTTTTTTAGCTGAGGCTAAAGTAAGTGGGCATTTAAAACTACATTCGCACAAAATATTTATTGTGAGGAATTAAAAATTTATTTTGTACTTTTTCCTATTTTTCATTTTCAATTTGAAACAGTTCAATAACATTAAGAAAATTTGACACACGCTTGCCAATTTAAGGGTTACTTCAACATAGGTTCTATTGTACCTGTCGTGTTGATAAATAGGCTGAATGTGGTCCACAATATGCGTAATTTCCTAACGCAGCTTGTAATTTGAGCCTGGTGGCTCTATTTTTTTGTTATAAAAGGCCCACTCTGGCATGCGCCAGGAGAGAAGCCAGTTTAGAGCAGGTGGCGTCCAAAGCAATCGTGACGTAAATTGCCTCGGGACGAGCAAAGCCGCGGCGAGGTTGACGTTGAGAGGATGTCCTAGCCGCTCCAGCCACCAAAGGGGCCGAAGCCCGCAAGCGATCGGGCAACCGCCACTAACCGCAAATCTGCTTTTGCACGGATTTCGGGTGACTGTTTAATATTTTATAATCTTAAAGATGGGAAATAGCGACGTCTGAGACACACAAAAGAGAGCCTAAGGAAAAGGGGAGTTAATCCTTCGCCTATTCTTTCATGGTAGCCAGAGGCGAGAAAGTGATCGTCAGTACCTGTCAAGGTTTCTATATGGGGATTACAAACGAGGTGTTAGCGACATCTTGCAAGTGCTCTTTGCTAATCGTTTTATTGGTTTTAAAATTTATTTTTGTGTCTTTTTCAACGAGAGATTGGTGTTTCCAGTGTGATACCGCTCTTTTGGACACCAACAGACCAAATAAGAGCCTCGGAAAGTTTGTTGTAGTGTCCCTTTAAGGCGGCGAACGAATCAAACCACGAAATAGACTAATACTGCTCCAATAATACTTTTTTTTACATCTAAAATTAAAGGCATTAACCTTACGGCCATACAAGGTATTCATTTGATTACTCAAGTAACGGTAGCTTGCCGAGATGATTGTAATTAAGAACTATTTTTTAAATGTGCAAAAGTGACTTTTTAGCTTTTGTTATTCACGTGTCGTTAACTCGACCCAGTTATTAAGAACACGCCGCTATATAGAAAACATTTCCAGGTATAAACTGAACCAATACCACCATTTTTGTCTTGATTGTTTTTGTTTTTACTGTTTAGGCAAGGGGCGCTTTTTGAGAGAACGGAGGAGTCCATAGTGCTGAAAGATCACGGTACACTATACCAGAGGCCAAGGTAGTTTTAAAGTTATACGTATGCTCCGATAATTTTTTCTTAGCTTATTTATAATGGATACATGCTTTGATGAAAGGCTGCTAGATGTGCAAGCCATAACACTCACAACGCACCAAACGTAAAGCAGGCGTAAACTCTTAAAGAGTCGGCCACGATATTTCTGTCCAATGTCATGCAATTCATGAAATGCAATATTGCACTGGGTATCATTTACATTTATATATTAAGTTGTTGGAATTTCTTGAACTCAAGAGGCAATGGTATAAATTTTATGGATTGAACAATCCGTCAACTACAACCAAGGATCAACAGCACTTGATTATTTGATGAAACGGGTTTGCTTGTGTGTGTCCCACATAAATGTCGCTGGGCCCTGGGAAAATGGCACCACTGTTTTCCCTGCCTCCTTCAAGGCATAAACGTATATCAATATACAGACGAGGAAAACTGGAAAGGTGATTGATTGATCGCTCTTAGTTGCCAAGGCAATTTTTCTTCTGTTCATTCAAATGTCCGAAGTTTTGAAAGGCTAGTTTTGAACTTGTCGAAACAAGATCGACCGCACTGAATGTGTCCCTCACCAAAGTAAGCGTCCTTGGCTCCGTGCATGCAATTATCTTGTCAATTATGGCTCTATCCACACATCTTTAACTGGTATTTTTGTTTCTGCACAATTAAAAACAAAACATTTATGTTTCACTGCCGCCAAGCAACGGCGCCACATGTGGTACCACTGAAAAGATGTTCGCTTGTTTCGTTATGCGTGGATATCAAAATCTCGATATCCAAGAGACGTATCTATATGGCTAACCGTTACCAGCAAATTTACAACGGATCACCTGGAATGAAGAGGTCCACAATACACTGCTTATTTTATGAACCAGAAGGGCGAACATAAAGGAGCTTGGCGCAGCTTTCATTAGATCCAATGCGATTAGTCATTCCAAAAGAGGGCATCAAAGGAAGAGGCGAAATGGGAGGGAAGGTGGTGGAGAGGTAGGGAGGTTAAGTAAAGAGAGGAGAGAGGCGAGATGGATAGAAATTGATTGGGACTGTAAAGAGGGAAGAAAGTGTACGTCGTCGGGGGAGAGAATATTCGGGAGAAAGTGGTATAGGTAGAGGTTGACGGAATGAAGGGGTTTGTGCGGAAGGAGGAATGAATTTGTAGAGAGGGAATGTAAGTAGGGGGAAGAAGAGGATTGAAAGGGATTGTTGGTGGGAAAGAGGGAGAGGAGATAAAAAAAGAGAAAGCGCCAAGTGAATGGGAAGGGTGAGGGCGGAGGCAGGCGAACGTGATCGGGAGGGGAAAAGCGGGGTAGGTGACAGGACGAAGGAGGGAAGAAGAGGTGGGCGGAGGGTTAGATGAAGAGATGAAAGGGAAGTAGGGGGGAAGAAGAGGACAGAGGGAAAGTGAGTTGAAAGGGAAGTATAAAATTGGAAATAGGAGGAAGGGAGAGTGAATGGCGTAGGGGAGTCAGAAGGGGGGTAATGTAAGTGTAGCTGTGTAAAGTGAAGATCAGTTGACCTCAACTTCCGTGCTAAATTTAGCTAAGATATTGAAATAATGTATAGTTAACATAGCGTCAATTTCCATTGTAAAATTGACAGGGAAACTTAATGTGGTCACGAAACTATTTTTTTTTATTTCTTTAGATACTGCTTAGAATTAATTCCTAACGACAACTGAATAAACTTGCCATATTTCTTTTTGTCCGGGCAATGACAGTCGCCAAAAAAGAAACAGATAAATACGATCATCGTTTATTCCCTCAACTCCGAGCCACAACAGTCTGCCAAGCGGTCTGGTGCTTTTTATGATGCCGCTAACGTTATTCATAGCAACGAGCTGGGATTGACAAAGAAAAAGCCGCGTGCTCATCTCCCAGTATTGTAAGAGTTTGGCTATTCTCATCCCAGCAGTGACTGGACACGAGCAACTGCCTGCGTGTCCGCCGAGGCATTGATTGTTACGAGCCGGAGTCGAGTGATCATATATATCTCTATGTCCAATACACGAGCCTCTGCTCGAGCATCGTCAAGCGGGTGGTTTCGAAAATGAATTTCCTTATCAATCTTTACGAATGCAAGACTGTAAGAAATAGTCACCTTTTTGAATCGCAATTTCACTGCAAGAAGGAATCTTGTGAATCAGTGGCAGTATGTGCGAGTATACTTAAACCACACTATCACCATTGCGCCTCCGCAATGTCACGATAATTCCAACACGATATCATTGCTCGATCACTTTATTTGGCGGATTCGTGGGAAGGAGCTCATTAGGCGGCTCTCCAGGTTTCCTCACTATGGGTAGTGCGCGTCCTTCTTCTTCTCGGTTATGTTTTAGTTTTCATAGTTCATACAATTATGGCATAGCACGTACTTGATCAAGAACAGAAAGGTTAGCACCCTCACTCGGGTTTGCAAAAAAGTTCCACAAGGCGGCGATACTCAAACTTCTCGTCATGATTAGGTTCGGTAACGTCAAATAGCCTTGTCAGACGGAAAACTCAACTGGTGTATTTGTCACATGGCACTATTTTTTCTCCTAAATATATCAGAACATATTCTGCCGGACGGGAGAACGGATGCAATTTTAGTATTTAGAGAGGCGGGGTTACGTTAGAAAGCATTTCATGCTTCGAAATAAAGAAAAGTCCGCTTTTTCTGCAGAACACGAGAGAAAAAAAAAGCGGTCAATAATATAAGAGCTACAATGGCTGAAGAATCTTTTTTATGCTAGAATTATGAGTAGGCCGGGCGCCGATTGAAATTTCTACCCTAATAATCGCCACCCTTTAATCGATTATTGATAAAAATAATTGCGTTGGTTTATTCTCAATTGTTTATAAGAAGTGATAAGTAAATATTTTGTTTCTGCTGAATATGTAATAAACGATGCAGTAGAATTACGGGATTTAAATCAACCTTTGATAGTTCGTTGACACCAGTCAAGAAACACCCACACTCAAAAATGGTTACTTTAGTTGCAGAGGCAAACTAGTTTGTTCATAATACGGTAAACGCGGACTCCTTTGATTGTTCAGAATAGTCTGGGCTGCGCTAAACAGACACTCACACGTGTGTTCACGTGGCTGAGACACGTGTACCCAGGCAGCACAAGGTATTGGGCCAATATTGGAAGAGCCTTGGCAAAGAAAGGTCCAATGATAGTGCACTATAGCCAGTATGCTCCCAATATTGGCTATGCCACTATGTAGAATCCTTAGTGTTGGCCCAAATTCTCCAATGACCAACCAATATTGAAAGCACATTGGCATAAAATGGGCAATATTGACTCTGTCAGTTCTATTCGCTTGCGAATATTGGATGAACACCGGCAAAATATGGGCAATGTTAGCCTGACAGTTCGATTGGCTTGCGAATATTGGATGAAGACTGGCATAAAATGGGCAATGTTGGCCTGTCAGTTCCATTGGCTTGCGAATATTGGATGAACACTGGTATAAAATGGGCAATCTTGGCCTGTCAGTTCCATTGGCTTGCGAATATTGGACAAACACTGGCACAGAATGAACAACCTTGGCCTGTCAGTTCCATTGGCTTGCGAATGTTGGATGAATACTGGCGAAACATGGGCAATGTTGGCCTGACAGTTCCATTGGCTTGTGAATATTAGATTAATACTAATAATATTATTAAAAGTTTATTGCACGAACAGAGACCCAGGTACAGACATGGGTTCATCAAAGTTATCTAGGGCTTGTATGATGAACACCACCTTGATGAGCATGCTGCTCGTGAAGTGAAACAGAAATACACAGATGCTAACACAATTTGTTAGAAAAGTCACTTAAATATAAAAGGTAATTTAATATGATTACTCACACTATGTGACACAGCATTACCATCAAACTCAATGCAGGGATACACAAAAACATCAGAATTTTTTCTCGCTCGGTCTTCAGATGGGCCTTAGCAGAAACACTTGGGAGCTTTCTTTAATTTTTGCACCGACTCTATGTCATGTAAGTCTTCGTGAAGCTCATTAAATATCGTTGGTACGTAAAAAGATCTTACGCATTCTACAAAATGCGTTCTTCTTCTGGGCACTTCAAACCGTTGATTGCTCCTGAAAGACCGAGACAATAACTTTGGATTCTTAAAGGAACTGTCCCAGTAGTGCCGGGTGATAATGGTTTGCTTGAACTGGGTCACAAAATTAGGCAACTGAAACGATTTAAACAAGTAGTCCTCTGAAAGAAACTCCGAGTTGAAAGCTTCACTTCTCAGCATACCTTTCAAGATACCATCAATCCTGGTATGCCATCGCATGGGACAGTTTCCAAATAAAGTAATGCCATACCTTAAAATGCTGTATCCCAGTGTCTGCATAATAAGTATCCGAATTGACATCGGGACAAACACTCTAATTGAATACAATAGACAAGATAATCTTCTCATTCTTCTACAAATATTTGCCATCTGCGTGTTCCACGATAAATCAGAGTCATCAAAATGGGCAATATTGGCTTGTCAGTTCCATTGGCTTGCGAATATTGGATGAACACTGGTATAAAATGGACAATATTGGCCTCTCAGTTCCATTGGCTTGCGAATATTGTATGAATACTGGCAAAACATGGGCAATGTTGGCCTGACAGTTCCCCCGGCTTGCGAATATTGGATGAACACTGACATAAAATGGGCAATATTGGCCTGTCAGTTCCATTGGCTTGCGAATGTTGGATGAATATTGGCAAAACATGGGCAATGTGGGCCTGACAGTTCCATTGGCTTGCGAATATTGGATGAACACTGGCCTAAAATGGTCAATATTGGCCTTTCATTTCTATTGCCTTGCAAACATTGAATGAACACTGGTATAAAATGGGCCATTTTGGCCTCTCAGTTCTATTGGCTTGCGAATATTGGATGAATGCTGGTTTAACCCGGACAATGTTGGCCTGTCATTTCAATTGGCTTGCGAATATGGGATAAACACTGGTATAAAATGGACAGTCTTGGCCTGTCAGTTCCATTGGCTTGAGAATATTGGATGAATACTGGCGTAAACAGAATAATGTTGGCCTTTGAGTAACCTTGGCTTGCTAACATTGGTTGAACACTGGAATAAAATGGTCAACGTTGGTCTGTTCGTGCCGTTTGTATTCCAATATTTGTTGGGGACTGGCATAAAATGGACACTGTTGGCTTGTCTGCAGCATTGGCTTGGCAATGTTAGATAAACACGAGCTTATAATGGTTACTGTTGTCCTGTTAGTACCATTGACTCATCGTCATTTCAATAACACAGTGGCATATCATGGTCAGTGTGTGTTAGTCTGACAATACAATTGGCTTAATAGCTGAAGCATGTTGGAATAGGCTGTATAGGCGTGTTTGTTTTACCTCAACAAGTTGAAATTGCTCAAGCGCTTGTCATTTTTTTTTTTTGTCAAAGCTTGATTTGGGTGCTTTTCTGCAAAGTAAACTAGACAACAACAAGGTACAGAACTTAATGGCGATGTTTTGCTCCTTCACTGTGCATATTAAGGAGTCGCCAGCGATATAAGCTCTTCAGGACTGTCATCCGGAAAAAAACGATGTTTGCCTTATAGAATTAACATAATAGATTATTATGTTGACTCTTTGATCTCAACAGAAAAACTTCGTATCCTAACTACGCACTTTGGACTGCACCTCGTGTCAGGTCGATAACTTCTTTGCGATTGACTCGAACAAGACACTATTCTGAAATATGGTTATACAATGACGGCTCTATGACTTTACGGCACTACTGGAGCCACAATAAGATCCCTGATGCCTCCTACATGTCGCCATGGCACTGATAGCAGACGACAATGTTGTTCTTTATTTAGATTCTAGCCCCTTTTTTTGCGCATTTGATTTATCATTGCCTCTTTTTAATTTTGACATTAGGCTCCGAGTTGATTTTGGAGCTTCGTGTCTGTCAGTTCTTTTTCGTCTTCTTGCTGTAAATTTATCATGTCTAAGCAAGCTCCACTACATTGGTTTTTGGAAACCTGGTTTGCAAATACCAGCAGAGACAAACGAAAGAATTCGAGAGGGGAGGGTTGGCGCCGACGGCCTTGGGACAGCTTCGGAAAGGGCGAGAGAGAGTATTGAGAGAACTAGTCCCCCCCTCCCTCCGTTTTCCCCATGCCGTCACTAATCTGTCCCAATCTCTCCTTTGTAAGCGAAGAGGACTCGGCGTCTTTGAGGGAGGAGGACACTGCGCTTTCCTAACCTGACAGTGCCGGGGGGGGGGGGGGGGGGCTACGCGCCGGCCGGGTCAGTCATCACAAGTTTTTTTTTTTCGAATGGACCGTGAGAGAAAGTTCTGATTGGCAATTTCGGTGTTCGAAGTCATTTTTTATTTCATTTTTCTTGTTAAAAATATGGCTGTCTTTTGGCGGTACATGTGTCCTGTAGTAAAAAGTAATCCCGGTATTTCCAAAGACAAATACCACAGAGCGCAGAATAGTCCTTATTTGCCAAGGTTCGGCTTGTTCGGTTCGAGTGGAGTGTCAGTTATGTCACAGCGGTCTGCCAGTGTAATTGCCAGTAATGGTCTTTGCACGACAAGCTATTTTGCGTGCGTAATTTATTTTAAATTCTTGATTGATTCAAGCATCAAGTTCTGTTCAACTGCCATGTTCTTACGTATAACGGTGTATTTATTGAACTGTTAATTTAGTAGTGAGTTTGACACTGAAGAGCTGAAGAGGGACACCAGCGATTGGATTTATAAATTGTAAATATTATGGACGCAATAAGGGTACACTACATGTATAGCTACACATTTTCGTGCCGCAAATATCGTAAATCTTTAAAAAAAACGTTTTTGTTTCAGATCAACGCATAAATATCGGTGTGATCTTATATGGTGAGACTGCAGTTGTCAAGACTTCTTGATGCTAGATGAAAGATTGAGGGACGCCATGATGTTGCAATAGTAAAGAAGCTGGGCAATTTATTAAATAACATTGTACTATTTGATTTATTTTTTAACCCTTTAACCACCAAGTTATTTTCAAGTAAATGTACAAACTTTCCCCAATTTTTTTACTTGCACATATTTTTTTACGTCGTTTTGATTTTGCAAATACATTACTTGATAGGTTTCTGATTGGTATTAACATAAAACGTTTAAAAGAAACAGTTAATTTTCACGGAGGCTTTCCCTCAGTGCATGTAAGAGCAATAGAATAACACGTGTTGAAATGCGCGGTATTTATTTGAACATACTCACCATAATAAAAATACCAAGTTCCTAGACGTTTCTCCGTACTAGCTACTACTAGCGCCAACGATTCCTTGCAAAATGATTAGCGCAAGGAACACCATATTTCTCTTCGCGGTCCACCGGTTTTCATGAAGAACCCCGCGCTGCCAAATGCGGGACCGTGTAGCGGTTTGTCTCTGTCACAATGAGGTCGACAAGGTCGCAATCCAAAAGAAACCTCGAACCAGCCGAGAATGTCTTTTTCGTCAGTGGGTTTCCCCAGAATCCCAAGCACTTCACAAAACGGAAACCTCGGAGGCGCCGGTGGCGTGTTTTCGGTGTTTACGCGTTGCCACACTCGAACACTACCCAGCGCGTCATCTTCTTCGTCACTGTGGTCATCGTCTAAGTCCGTTTCGTACTCAAAATCTATGTCCGACTCAATTTCAGAGACGAATTTGATGTCTTCATCGTCGCTAGTCTTCGAACTGCCGCAAGAGAGAGTTCGTTTCAGAGGGCCGTCACCGGCATCACTCAAGCGTGCTGCCATTTCTGATCACTGTTGCAAGCGCTAGATTCGCGCCAAAGACCAAAACACGCTATATTTGCGCGGCCTCTCCTGCCCTCCAGTGTTGAAAATTAAAACTAAAGCCGATGAACGAACCTATCTCGTGTTCGGCAGTGAAAGCAAACCATCATTTTGGCTGGACGAGTGTGACTTTTCATTGGCGATATTGGTGCAACCTTCCATGACGAGTACAGCTCGGGCCGAGTGGTTAAAGGGTTAAATCACTATAAATATTTTAATCTAGATCGATCGAGCTCTGAGTAAGGACAGGTCGGACGAACAAAACAATAGTAAACGCCTGGGCTGTCTTGCTAGAAACAGCGTCTCAGCTGAGACGGGGGAAAGAAAGCACTGTAATAGCCAGCGTGCGGGCTGAACGGGACTCGAACCTCGACTCAAGACGCCCGTGCGTCCCAGCCTTTACAGTGCTTTCTTTCACCCATTCTCAGCTGAGACACTGATTCCAGCAAGCCTGCCCCGGTGTCTTACCAGCACATCTATTTATTTTATGATTCAGTACTACGTTTTTTACTTTCAAAATTAAGAAAAACAATTCACTGGAAAAAGAAAGTTTATAATATGGAAAAGTAAACATAAAAAGGTTGGTAGGCCTTTTAGAGATTCTATACTTGAAGAACAACTTAGGCGATTAATCGAATTAATAATGAAGCTATGTTTTATTTTTATATCCATTATTGACAAGCGTAAAAGAGAACTGAGAGCCTCTGAAACCCTTCACCTGAGTTCAAACCCGCCCTTCAGTCTCCTTCAGAATCCTGTGGCCAGGCCCCTGCGTGGAATCTCTTTGCCCAGCCCTTTGCCCAGCCCTTCGCCCAGCCCTCTGCCCTGTCCACTACCGAGCCTGCCGCCGACCCTGCCGCCGAGTCTGCCTAGGCTCCTCTGTTTGCGCATTTTTTTAATTATTGTATTCGCTTTAAATGAAAATGATCTGTCAAACGTTATGAACAATTCATTTGCATGCTTTCATTATTTCTACCGGGTGAACCAAGGAGACGGCAGGCTCTTTAAATCGACCGGAAAATTCGGTTTCTTAACCTATCGCGCTACGACTTTGTGCAGCGTTGCCCACAGATGGTGCATTTTTTTTGTTGTAAAATTTGCAAAGAACGAACTTACCTGAGGAAAAAGTAAAGAAAGAAAAAGGCTTCGCTCCTATGGAAACGCAGCGACGCCACCGGTCTGCAAACAACACGGCACCGTTTCGCACGGGAGACAAGAGATGGCGCAACGAACGCCGCCAACGAACGAGCATACGGGCGCCGAGAGCCGGCCTCTTTAGCAGACGAATTTTTCGACTCAAAAGCGGTGTGCGTTCCGCAGGCGGCGAGAACTCGGGAAGAGGCAATCGCAGAATACGCTTTATCGTGTTTCTGCTTACCGTGGTCACGAACACACAAATTTGTTCATTGGAGTATTCATGCGTTTTTTTCGTTCGTGTGAGCGGCAAGTGCATTTTTTTTGTTTTTAGGTGGAGCGGAGATAGAGACACGGGAGGAGGCTTCACGGAAGTGATGCATCCAAATGCACATGTGGTTGGCCCTAATGAGGACCGTTTGGCACAGCTCAGTCTTCGAGACGCTTGTCAATAAAAACAAACAAACAAAAAACGATGAGAAACTTCAAAACAAACAAACGCCCCCCCCCCCCCCCCAAAAAAAAAAAAAAAAAAAAACTGGGCAGCACGTTTAACGGAGCTCGACGTGCCCTCCACGGAGGTCGACGCAACGACGCAGCCGGCGGAGGTATTCCTCAAAGGCTGCGCCTCGCATCCTGTCAGATATCAACAGGAAGGCTCTCTCAATGCGAGCCTTCAGGTCGGCCATGGTGGCGATGCGGCCGACGTACACCTTGGACTTAATAAAGCCCCAAACGAAAAAGTCACAGATCGTGAGATCCGGGGAGCGTGGTGGCCACGGCATGGCGGAGGATGCCCTGCCCATCCACCGGCCTGGAAACGTGCTATCCAGCCAGGCGCGCACCGTGGACGCGTAGTGCGGAGGCGCCCCATCCTGCTGAAATGTGCAGTTTTCTTTCTGCATGTGCAGCTGCTCCAGTTCGGGAAGGAACTCTTCCTGGAGCATTTGAAGATACGACTCGCCAGTCACTGAGCTATCAAAAAAAAAATGGCCCGACGATTCCTTCTCTCCAAATCCCGCACCATACTGTAGTCTTTGGCGTGTGGGCAGCTTCCTCCTGGTGCCAGTGGGGGTTTTCCTTACTCCAATATCGGAAATTCTGCTTGTTCACATGGCCATCGAGGTGGAAGGTTGCCTCGTCACTGAACATCAGAAACTGGAGATGGCTTGGGTCAGCTGCAATTCGGGCCAGCTCATCTTGACAAAATGCGAGGCGCTTCGCCTTGTCATTTTCTGAGAGCTCTTGCAGGATCTGCATTTTGTACGCAAACAAGCGGTTCTTCTTCAAGACCCGGAGAACGTACATTTGAGAAACGTCGAAGAGCCTGGCCCCCTCCGGGATGACAGGTGCGGGTCCGCAGAAAACGCACCAAGGATCGCATTCTTTAAGAACACCTGCTGCTGTGAGGGCGACAGACTGGTCCGTTCCTTGTCGCGGACGTCTCCGTTCTCTTCGAAGCGCCTCACCCAGCGCAGGATGGCAGGCGAGCTCGGAGACCGTCGCTTGAACTCCGTTCGGAAGCGTCGGCGGACTTCTTTCGTCCTATGGCACTCCCCGTACCAAAGTACGACCTTAGCTCGTTCGCTGGGAGTTAAACGCACCATACCTACGTCAAACGTAAGAAAACAGCGCGAATAACAGTCGCAGAACCAAAGACAGACGCGGTGGTAAAGACGAACTGCAAAGCAGACGACATCAGTACCCCGAAAAAAAAAAACAGTCAAAATAACCCGACAAACCATTTTTTTAATCGATTATGTGTCCATTCAATGTGTTTTATGAGTAAGGATGATAAAATAATGCATTGCCAACTGATATCAGAAAAGCTCGCGCCGCTTTTGAGTCGAAAAGATTGTCTGCTAAAGGGCCGGCTCTCGGCGTCGTCTGCTCGTTCGTTGGCGGCAGTTGGCGTCGCGACCGCTTGCGCCATCTCTTGTCTCCCGTGCGCAACGGCGCCGTGTTGTTTGCAGACCGGTGGCGTCGCTGCGTTTCCATAGGAGCTAAGCCTTTTTCTTTCTTTACTTTTTCCTCAGGTAAGTTCGTTCTTTGCAAATTTTACAAAAAAAAATGCACCATCTGTGGGCAACGCTGCACAAAGTCGTAGCGCGATAGGTTAAGAAACCGAATTTTCCGGTCGATTTAAAGAGCCTGCCGTCTCCTTGTTTCACCCGGTTAGGTGTCCAGATATTGTAAAATTGCTGCATTTATTAAATTTTAGTATCAGAAAGAAAACAGCGCTTGAGGAAAAAGCGCAAGGGACTTCCTTTGTTCTCAGCACTGTGTTTCTGACGCTGCTTAGAACACTGTCGGAAAAATGACATTCAATAATGCCATAGACATTGAATGCAAAAAATAGCCACTGTATTAGACTGGATGCTAATATTGCAATAGCCAATAGCTAAGCCAATGTTGGAGGAGCCAGTGTGTAAGGCGCTGGATGCCAATGTGTGTTCAGCCAACGGTGAAACCAATATGCCAATATTGGATAAAAAAGCGCAAACCACGCTGGTCCAACGTTGGCTAGAAAGTTGGCAAACCAGTGGTCCAACGTTGGCATCTATTTTGGACCATCATTGAATCGGGTGGCGTTTCCGAAAATGTCAAACTGAGACCAATATTGGAACCATTTTTTGCAAACATTGGGCCGACGGGATTTCAACAATGGTGTGCTGCTTAGGTAACATTCTCCACTTGTCTGGAGTTACAACTCTCGCCTCCACAGTGCGCTTTAAGTCGACATTTATCCGAAAGTTTGCCTACATACAGCAGTATTCGTCCACGTTTGCGCGGTTAAAGCGTTATTCTGTTACTTCTTTTTTTTTCGGGGGGGGGGGGGGAGGGGGAGAGGACGAAGTTCGTAAAATTTTAACCATTAACAGCTTCAAAATAGTTGCGGAAAAGCATTAATCGATTAATCGGTAGATTAATGGGATAAATGCCAGGCCAAAATTATGGGAATTTTGGTTTCTTCTTTGCGCTATTCATCTGTTCCTAGGAACACCAGCACATCTGTAGAAAATTTCCCCTGCAGCCAGGCATTCAGCATCAGATTTCATTGAACAGAACACCACCCACTACCTCTCCCCCTCCGCCCATTTCTCACACTAGACCTCAGACCCACTCTGCAAGCACAAAGTACCCTTTGCACATTCCGCGTCCCTGTGCATCATATTGACAAACAGTGAAGAAATTACAGGGCAGCAAATTGATGGTAGAGCCAAACTTGAAGAAACCGCATGTGTGATCATTTATGAATGGGGTAGCATTTATCGTCGCACACAGTCACATTTAGCGGGGATGCTCAATTGCTGCATAGGTCGCTGCATTTAATTTTCCGCTATATTTAGCAGAAAAACTCTCCGCTAAATCTAACGTCATCCTCTAGGACGACGCTAAATCCCTGTCGTCCTTTAGATCACCATAGAAACCGTTTTTGAAGACGTCATAGACATTGTTCTAAACGTCGTTCTCGAGGACGTCGTCCTCCGAGCTGTCCTAGATCCCGTCCTTTTCGTTTTCTAGGACGACGCCGAAAACGACATTTATGACGTCGTCCTCTAGCAAAGTCGTCCTTTAAAGGACGACTTTGCTGGAGAACGACGTCTAACACGACATCTAAAAAGACGTAGACTACGCGGTACGTAACTCTTTAATGCTCTATCTACAACATTTTATTATAGTTATATTACATGTGCGACATCCATGAACCGTAGCACCGAGAGCTGTTTTGTTCGGCCGGTCGTTCCGTCTCTCGAGCTCCTTGGCTTGTTTCAGCGCGTGCACTTATATCTCTTCTTTTTTATGCGCACCGTGCAAGCGGTTCATTGCACTAGCTCCCTCCTAGAAGAGAAACAAAGTCCGGACAAGCATCGGGATCGTGTGCGGGTTGGGTGGTGGGACAGTTTGAAAATTCGTAGGTTCTTTGGTCTGTTCGTGGACGTGATGACTGTTTTTGGTGGGCATCGTTTATAGGCTACGTTGGTATTGGTATAAACAGGTTTCTGACAATCTAATGAAACATTTTCTTCTCTCTAAATCTGCATATTACGCAGTACGTAACTCAATATTGATGTATCTACAATATTTTACACCATTTACATTACATATGAGGAATCCATGAACCGTACGTGCGATCACCAAGATCCGTTATGTTCCGCCGATCTTTCTGTCTTTCGAGCTCCTTGGCACGTTTCGCCGCACGCGCCTATATTTATTCTCTTCTAAGCGCACCGTGCAAGTGGGTCACTACAACGACCTCTAGAGCGACCTAAAATTGATCTTTAGGACTACCTCTAGGAAGAGCTGAAGTTCGACGTATTTGAGGATGTTGTACTTGAGGTCCACCTAAAGCACGATGTGAAGGAAGACGTCTAGGACAAGCTCTAGGTTGACTTCTAGGATAATCTCAAGGTTTCAAGGAAGACATAGAGGGCGACCTCTATGCAAGGACGACGTATGGGACAATCTGAAGGACGACGTCGAAGACAACTTTCAGGACGACCTCTACGACAACCACAATTACGGCATCTAGGACTTCTAGGACAACTTTCAGGAAGACGTCACGGTCGACAGGTCCTTCGAATAGGGTACGAATCTGAAAGAGTAGTACTGCCGCTCCTTATACGCGGGGCGAAATGGGGTGCAAGCAATGTGAGCTGAAAATGTCTACTCTATCGACTTCCTTTGCATTAGGATTTCATAATATAGACGATTGCAAGCAGGGCATCTGGCCACCACCAAATCTTTGCTCGCGCGGACAAGTGCGTGGAATTACAAGCTTGCAATAGGTAAGTTTAGGCGCACGATACAAATTCTATCACGCATGGGGCACCAGCTTGCTATTGTCTCTACATAGCTGAAAATCGTGAGTACTTGAATATTGCCATCGCGTTGACGAAAAAGCACGCATCCACAAATTCAACATTCGGCGCACCACCGAGAATCACACACCCGTATTGATTCCAGAGAACTTTATACAATCAAATTTATTCGTAATAACAAAAATATATTCAAATGTCAACCGAAGTCGTGATCACTCAAAATATACACATCACAGGCAAATGCGCCAGTAACCATGTGAAAGATGCTCTGCAAATCTCTCACGGGAAATTCATTTTCGACCGGCCCAAAGTTAATTGGGAGAGACCCAATAAACTACGCTTTTCTTACACTTACCCAACCTCTTACACATACAGAAACCGCCAATTCCTCCTTTATACGATGAACAGCAATGTCACGTGTTTTGGAGTTGGACAAAAACAAAGTACTCAGGGACGCGTGACAGAACTATTACTATCACTCACGCTGAAAAAATCATTATTGCTCAGCCACGCGCCCCGGTGTGCTTTGCTTTTCTCAAACCCAGACTCACAAAACAGCTCTTGAGCACATAAAGAAGAGCAATAACAGATTGCCTACTTTATGTACTCAGTCAAAATCAGTCATTTTCAGAAAGACTTTGAGCGCGCGGAAGCGTAGTAGTGCACTGAAGTTACCGCTCGTGGAGCAGGTACAAAGCTAGAGGTTGCGATAATGCGCCCGCCCGATTTTTTCGTCTCTTATCAAGCCCCAGCCTTGTACCTGCTCCACGAGTGGTAACTTTAGTGCACTACTAAGCTTCTCACGCGCTCAAAGTCTTTCTGAAAATGACTGATTTTGGGGTTTTCGATGACGCTGAGCAAGTTTCTAATTTAAACCATAAGTCTATTTTCAGTGATTAAAAAGTTAATTAGCAAATTTTAATTAATTAGCCGACTGATCGTTACGATTATCCCCCTATAATATGTCCCCCTGACCGTATAACTCACTTCCACAAGCGGCATAAGTGTAACTTTCACGGCTTTTTTAAACAAGTCTGTTAAGCTTAAAAAAACACCCTATATATATATATAAGTATATTTTAGTATGTAGTTTCCAAAAGAAGTTTGTTCGAATTCACCTTCCAGTCTTTGTCAAGTGTTTCCCACAAACAGTCGCAATGCTAAATCATAAATGCATACCGTTTATTCTTACCTGGTACCTAAAAAGAAGATACAACACATTTAGGATCACAAGTTTTTGTGTCTGAATATTGGTAGTGCTATTTGCCCAAAATAATAAAATATATTTTACGTTCTCCTTCCATCGGAGGATGATAAACAGGACGCATGGAATCCCCGTGCTCAGATGCTGCAGTAAGCAAGAAATCGGTTATACTACGCATTTAGCACGATACCCGAGATGAGCGCAAATATATGTGCGTGCTATTACAATCGAATACAAACCGGAATGCACAAAGCATGTTTCCTGTTAAGCGCTAAAGAAAACGATATTTAGACAGAAGTTTGCATTTGCCTGTGCAAAACTCCAAACGAAAGCACATAAATGTCAATATTATAAACAACAATCGAATATGAAACCGACCTTGACCACGCCGCAAAACATAAAAAAACATAGAAGGCTAAAAGATTATATGCGATTCATTTCGCATATAATTTTGTTGTTTCCCTGCTGAAGTCCGATGCAAACATTCTGGCCATATATACGAGGATTATGCTCATTCGAATTGATTATTGTTTTAATTCCTGCAACCGATTAGTTTTTTTTTTAAATTTAAGCAATATGTTGCCGGTATGCAAACTTTATTAATACACATAAAACGAAACAAAACAAATTTATTGTACTTTACTGCGTTACCTTAACACCAACTAAAACTCCGCTGTTAAATGTGGCAATTAGTGGAACAACAAAACTGCGTATGCTTAAATAGTAAAAAAAGAAAAATTCTGAGGACACCTAGCAATTGTTATGAAAGTTAAATCCGAAAGCATGAGTGGTGTTCAAACGCTCACTAGTTCGTCCGGAGTGTATTGGCGTAGATGTCCCCCCCCTCCCTCTGCCGCCGCATTCATGCCTTACATAAATGCGGCGGCCGAGCATACACTTTCCAAATGCAACCGCCAATAGTTATCTATACTTCGTTTCAGCTTGGGTCCAGACGCAGGCGATGCTGCAAGCGCGAGCTCCGGGCTTTCTGCATCCCTGCCAAGCACGCGCGCTCGTGCAATGCAAGCACTGTTCAGGGCCACACGCTCGCGCTCGTAGCATCGGCTGCGTCTGGACCCAAGCTGAAACGAAGTATAGGAGTCGTTTCGCCTAGCTAACATAAAAAACAAAAATATCGCTTTTTTTTTGAAGGGGGGGGTGCTTCAGTTGTTGCCGGCTCCGCTCCATGGGATAGTTAATGATTTCGCGTTAATAAGCGGAGTTGTATCTATAACATATTCAGTGCCTTAGTGTGCTTTTACACTCAGAGACAAAAAGGGCATATTCTTACACCCCTTGTCCCATATAGGACACTTCAGAACTAAATTTCAACGTACAGCGCACTGACGTCCAACAGATGGCCTCAATTTGTACGAGGTGCTTGAGAACGGTCATATGTACCTCACGAAAGAGCTAAAGAACGTATCAAAGACTACAGAGAAGAAATACTGCGATTCCGCAGTAATACCAAGAAAAGCCCGATTACTGTTTTGTAGTCGATAACACGGACATGAGCTATATCAAAAGGTTGTACCACTCGGCTATGAATCCGCCTGTGATAGCCGGGAAGCGACGGTAAGACGTCAGCGCTCTCTACGTCGAACTGAAGATTTGGGAGTGTTGCATATGGGACAAGGGTGTAAGAATATTCCTTATTTCTTCTGAGAGTGTACTGTAGGCGCGTTTGCCAACCTGCTTTGAACACAAGGCTCGAAGTGCGTTAGAATAAAGATAAATGTAAAAAGCAGATAATCTAAATACTGTACTCGTGTTTTTCTGCCGCTTCACGAATGACCACGTTGAAATGTGATAGCATGGTTTGCCCTCTATAAATGCAATATTAATCTTATTAAATTGCGAGAACTCTATACTGAATAACCTTGTTTGGGTGTTGGGTTGATATTATAAGGTATGCTGCGCTGCGAAGTTACACAGCACGAGCCCGTAAACTATAAGGTTACAGAAGACGGTATCGTAGAAAGAAATTAAAACGACGTACATGTGAAAGCTTAGATTAACAAGTATTTATACTATGTGTCCTCTACCTCCTCCATACTCGAGTTTTGACAGACGAAGGTATGCCTGATAATCCTGACAGTTTTAGATTGTATGATTAATGTCATCATGCGGAACTGTAAGTTCCGGTGTTTTAGAAATTCAAGAAATGCCGGAGTTCTAGGAGACGAGAATATACCATAAAAATCATGTGGATCACGATTATAAAAAAAAATATCAGAAAACATCGTTGGTATATTTTCCATTAATGGACCTTAGTGGAAAGTAACACATGCCCTCAAGCGACGATCGTGACGCATTATGGGAAGGGTTAGAGCCCCTGCTCCGGCGTCTGGTGCTACAGCCCTACCGCCTGAGAGATTCACGTTGCCTACGTTGGCGTTGTGTCACTGCGTATGGCGGCCGGCCCACATGAGGTGCGAAACCTTCAATCACAGCATGTCTGTCAACTGCCCTTTTCTACATGAGCCATCGTTCTAAACGGGCAACCATTTTTTTGTGTAGGCCGTCGCAAGTGGACCGCGCGTCAAAATAGCAGGGTAAATCACGCACGCAACGTGTTTTTCGGTACAACATTCAGTAGAGATATATTTCGTTCACTCTTAAATGGGCCCTACGCTTGCCACTCGTCGGTGCCTGATCCCACTACTCCTTTCTACAGGGTCCGATCGAGAAAAGTAAACACTACTTTTCGGCTCGCGTAAAAAAACTACGCATCGCAAAACGTTCAAACTCCGCCAGGATGTAACCCTACCGGTCCAATAAAGCTGCCAAAGTTTCAGAACATGAGCTTAACTGGATCAACATGATAAAAGAAAAAAAACGAGAAATTTCTACGGGGAGGTTTCGACCACGGAGAGACGCAGACGGAGGCCGACTGCTTTGCGTTGCATCGCATAGGTGGCGCCACCACCTATGTGGGTTGGCGGTTATCACGGACATCTGCCGGGCTCTGGCGGCTAATTCGGAATTCTTCCCTATCATTTCTGAAGTTTCACTTACGCACTGCTTTTCACTGCAATGAAAGTGAAGATTACACGCTCTAATTTGTGATACTGCGGTGCATTTGCTCAGGCATAACATTTCTTCGTGCTAATTATTTTAGCAGATGTCGTCTGCCTTGCTTTTCGGAAACACGAATACCGGTTCTCCCGTTGGTTACTTTTAATCTCTACCGTGTTTCGCTGCACTTTTCTGCCTGATGAGGCCATTAACCCAAAAGCAACGCGCGGACGTCATGGTTTGGTATATAAAGCGCAGAAGCTTTAAGGATGCTCGCCGCCGATACCGTCGAGTGCACCGTTCCAGGCCGCCGTCAAAGAGAACCATCTGGAAGTGGGTCCAGCGTTTTGGCGCAGAGGACAGCGTCGCGAACAAGAAGCATGTCTTCGCCAGCACGCCAGAGAAAGAGCAGCTCGCGTACGGGATCATGGGCGCTTTCGAAGCGGACCGGCACCTGTCCACGAAAAGAGCGGCGAGTTTGTTTGAAGTTTCAGATTACACTGTGTGCCGGATTCTTCACCGGCACCACCTGCATGTCTGCAAGGTTCACGTTCTCCCCGAGCTGAAGCCTGAAGACTATGAAAGACGGCTCGTTTTTGCCGGGAAGCGATCCTCAGGATCGCGGCACTCCCCTCCCATTCTGGACTTCCTTCTGTTCTTCGGACGAGGCCGTCTTTCACCTCGACACAAAAGTCAACGCTCAGAACTGCCGGTACTGGAGCAACGGCAACCCGCACCCGACAATGGAGAAATCTCAGTACTCTCCCAAGGTAACTAACTGTTTGGTGCGGGATCTGGAGGGAGGGTGTTGTTGGGCCTTTTTTTTTCGATGAGTCTGTGACGGGCAGAAGTTATCCGTGCATGTTGAAGGAGGAGTTTCTTTCCGAACTCGAGGCCCTCCAAAGGCAAACGACAAGTTTGCGAATTCATGCAAGATGTAGCGCCCCCACACTGGGGGACCTCCGTCAGGAAATGGTTAAGTGACACCTTTCCTGCACGCTGGATGGGAAGAGGCTCGCCCAGCGTGCCATGGCCACCGCGATCCCCTGACCTAGCAATCTGTAATTTCTTTTTGTATGGGGGTTCATCAAGTCACAGGTCTACACCGGCCGAATCTCCACCCTCGACATTCTCAAGCAACACATTGAGGCTGCGTTTCTGCTCATTACGGACGAAATGAGAGCTGTGGCGTTGCCAAATACGAGGCGAGACTTGGACGTATCACCTGGCAGCTGGGAGGTCACGGTGAGGCAGAACCGTAGGACTACGGCGTTGGCTTCCAGTGCCTGTCCTAGTGCACATACTTTCATCTGGAAGCATGGATAGCTTCCGCCATGTTCGCGGTCTTTCCCGCTTTTATTTCGTTTACCTCTGACAAATGGCCCTTTTTAGGGCTGCTAATTACGGTTGTCGGCTGCTGAGCTACTGCTGCTCGGCGCTCTCCCGTGTTCTTCTCATCTGGTGCCTCCGGACCATGCAAATGGTGAACCTGGTTCTTTGACGGAGTAAGCTTAATTGTCCAGCATTTAATCTAAATACCAGCAAACCAAAAGTACTGAATTTCTTTAATAATATTAATAATAATAAATTCAAACGTGTTCGAGACTCGACATAATGAGTAAACCGGGTCACAAAGTCGCTGACTTGGCATCTTCTGCCTCTCCTTTTTTAAATTTTCATTGCCAACAAAAAACATAAAGAAAGAAAAAATAAGACCAAGTACGCAAACATAAAAAAATGGTACGAGAAGTTTAAAAAGGAAAATATATTGGCCCAGCTGAATTTCATCTGCAACCGAAAGGACGCTCCTCTGACGGTGGAGCCCAATATATTGTAACTTTAAAAAAATTGATTAGGTAATAAACGGTCTATTGGCAGTGAGCAGGCTTGGCCACTAGAGGAAGCTACCACGTGCATACCGAACTTCACATAATCTGCAGCACCAAGTGTCGAAGGTGCTACCGGACGGGAAGAATAGGTGCAATGCGGCGTTCGGGTTTGCGAAGCACAAAGCAGACGACATCTGCTAAAATAATTAGCATGAAGAAATGTTATGCCTGAGGAAATGCACCAGAGCATCACAAATTAGAGCTTGTAATTTTTATTTCCGTGGCAGTGAAAAGCAGTGCGTAAGTGAAACTTCAGAAATGATAGAGAACAATTCCGAATTTGCTGCCAAGCCCGGCAGATGCCCGTGATAACCCCAACCCGCATAGGTGGTGGCAACACCTATGCGAAGCAACGCTAAAGCAGACGGCCTCCGTCGGCGTCTATCCGTGGTCGGAGCCTCCCCGTAGAGATTTCTCGTTTTTTTTTTTTATCTTGTGATCCAGGTAAGCTCATGTTCTGAAACTTTGGCATCTTTGCTTGGACCGCTAGGGTTACATTCTGGCGAAGTTTGAGCGTTCTGCGATGCGTAGTTTTTATGCGACCCGAAAAGTAGGGTTTACTTTTCTTGATCGCAGCTGTAGTATGCGCCGCCTTTTCCACCGATTGGTGGCGGGTATGTGGACGGGTCATTTCTTGTTTCCGTACTTCCTGAACTGCATTTGTTATTTTTCTGATCTAAAATACCGAACTAAACTCTTTTATAATGAATGGAAATGGTTCGTGCCACTCATATTTTGTAATTCTGACAAAATGATGTTTTAGTGGCTCTGACCTGTAGTAAGCCTGGACAAAAAACGTCACATATCGCGCACTTTCAGCCCCGCAAGTCGCCCCGTAGGTGGAGGAGGTTTCCGCGTCGTCTGGTTGAAATATGGCGCACTGATATTTGCTCTTTCCGTGTCCGCTGGCTTGCCCGAACAACCCGAGAGACGTGGAAACCGCAAAAAAAAAAGAAAAAAAGACGCTTCCATATGGTTGCGGGGCCCCTTTAAGCTGAGACTAAAATTTCCGACTTCAGCGCCAGCTCGCTGGCTTTCGCAGCGCTTTGATTGCGCGTGCTTGCGCATTCAGACCAGCTTTATCAAGGGCAGAAAGCTCATTCTAGAGGCGGAGCTTCAATACTTTCTCCCAACCTAGCATGGACTATTCTTAGCCACTCGTGATAAAAAGCGCCCGCTAGTTCCTTTCGATGATGCTTCAGCGGCTGCGCGAGCGCTCATGAAGTGAGTGCTCCTGTCAATGCAGTCAAGGCTAGCCTCCATCGCTTCCACAATCTTCGCAGTTAGTCCATGCTAAGGTGAGACCAAGTATAGTCTCGGCTTAAGGCTGAGCGAATTATAGTTATTAAATATTATTTTCCTTCGCCAATAATAAAAAAACACTTTTTCAAACTACGAACAACGTTCAAAGATCGATAACTCGCATTGATGCATGAATGGATTAAGAATGGTGCTGTAGTGATGAAGATAAAAATTGTGCGACTTTACACCTCGAAACAGCCGAGTTTAAAAAAGAAAATCGTGTTCTAGACAAAATCAAAAATCAAAATACAATCAGAAATATAACTTATTGACCTTAATCACGTGCCACCAGTCGCGCCTTTGTTGTCCTCACCACTGCACGAGCGATTCGTTGTTTTGTGTTTCCGTTGACAACACTTCCGCACTGATAATGTGGCAGTTGCCATTGGCGGCTCTAGAGTTTACGCTGCCCTCGGCTGGCGTCTGCTTGAACCCCATGGAATCCGCGAGTTTCCATTCTGGGTGACGCCGGCAATGATCCGTCGAAGGTGGCAGCAGGAGCTACAGAAGAGCACCAGCTACACTACCGTCTCTGCCTCTTTCTAGCACGCCCGACTGATGGTAGAAGTCACATTGGGATCAACACTTCTCATGAAAGTCTAATGTCCGCAGGGCCACCGCTCGTGCCTCAAACGAAAGACGACTGCTTCAATTGTTGTCGCATAGTTGGGCTTTATTTGAGATGGCCACTTAGCTTATTTCTGTAAAGCATCATATTTGACTTTTCTTTGGCCTATTCAACCGACTGGATGGTCTCGCTCTCGCAGCACTTTTCTGTAGATCTAAACCTAACACTTTTTTTTTGTTTTTGCCTCCACAGGCTCGGTAAAATAACCATACTTTTTATCGAGTTGATAAAGCCGCCTCTGCCACCTGGTCTGCATTTCAGTAAAGTGGGTATATACGAATCATTTCCTAGCCCAGCGGCTGCGGTCCTTGTGCCGCAGTCTTCTACCATAGCTTTTCTTACTTGCTCCCTCCCTTGCCTCGGAGCTCCAACAACCTGTCTCCTTGGACGACTTCGTTGGCGGAATTACCGTGGCAGCCAAGGGCATGGTGCACCCACATTTTGCACTCACCTCTGCAGGAGGTTACGCACATCCCTAGGGACGTAAACACCAGCGTTGGCGAATGTCAGCCATGGCACCATCACTATCTTCCACACCTCCGCCGTTACCATGAACTTGTTGCAACTTGACAGGCTGCCTTTTCGGATAATATTGATTCTAGGCACGGCTGACTATCAAACGTGTGCATGGTGCTCCTGAGGATAGTGCGGTTTATTGCAAAGGATGACTTTCAAATACTTGTATGATGTTTTCGTTTGGCACAGCCTCACCACTCAAACAGAAGGTACTTTCCGTTGTCTGTGCTGTTTCTGAGAACTGGACGACTGCCGACTTGATTGGATTGGAACTTAT
Source organism: Ixodes ricinus (assembly GCA_037355805.1). NCBI lineage: Eukaryota > Metazoa > Arthropoda > Arachnida > Ixodida > Ixodidae > Ixodes > Ixodes ricinus. The sequence continues at coordinate 9,187 of JAZHYW010003679.1, read as the reverse complement.
GTGTCGTTCGGCAGCCTCTGAGGCGCATAGTTCCAGAAACCGCTGCGTATCGTCCACAGTCTCTGCGATCAGCACAATGTCGTCGGCAAACGTAAGCCCTTGCACCACCCACTTTGCTTCCGCGCCACATTCCATGTGGGTAAGAGAAACACACACACACACTTTCGACTGAAGCTGCATCTCCTCCATGCCCGTCACGATAACATGTAAAGAATCCGGGAGACTGGGCTTCTATGTAGAATGACACCTTGTCATTGTCACTTCATTCGCTTCTGCCCTGCCCAGCTCTGCACGTATCGTATTTTCCAAGTAAAGACAAATCACCAGGGTGAGCCACCGCTTCGGCAACTCCAGCTGTTCTAAGCACTTATTTAGTATTGGTTGACGTTGCTGCGAAATAAAAAAACTGTCACTCAAGCTTCACACACACACAAGCAACACAACTTTCACGCAGCGCTCACTGACAACTTTGTATTGCATGATTAACTTCTCCTTCTACTTCTACTTTAATTTGAGATAACTTCTCAAACAGAAAAAGATAAAAAAACAACGAATTTTGTTCTATCGATTAGGCAAAGTTGCGTCTAAATAATCAATATCTGTGTTAATAATATAGACAGCATACTAACACATTTTATGATTATAATTATAAAATAGCCTATATTATTATCACAAAAATATATTATTATTTAGCCGCAAGTTTGCCTAATATTTACAAAAAATATGTTTGCCTTTCTTTTTCGCTTTTTTATTTAAACATTATTTTAAATTAAACTCGAAGTAGAAGCAGAAGTAATCACGTCCGTACAACGTTGTTAGTGAGCGCTGTGTGAGAAGTTTCTTTCCTTGCGGGTGCGTGGAAGATTGAGTGACAGTTTTTTAGTAGGCTGCAACATCGACCGACATGAACAACCAACTAGCCCAACCTGAAGTTCTAAATCCTTTAATCGTGCGTGCGTGACACTGTCATACACCTTGCCGAAGTTCAGAAAACAGCACATCAAGTGTCGATCTTCCTTTCGGACAACCTCAATGAACTGCGTGAAAGGTGCAGTTAGGATGGTAGCGTGCGCGACCTAACGTGCAAAGGCTTGAGTAGTTGAGACTTGGCTTGACTAAGTGCAAGACTCCAACAGAGTTCCCATTGCCACAAAGCGCTCAGTGGGGACGCTGGCGCTTCCAGAATGTCTATTAGTATTAATCCGTAAAACTGGAGATTTCATGGTGACATTGACAAAATAAAAAGAGAACAAAGAATACTGTGTTCTATAACTAAATTAGAGAACAAAGAATACTGTGTTCTGTAACTAAATAATATAAAATCGCGAATTCAAAATTTATTCATAATATGTACTGATTCACTATGGTAGGTGCCAGATTAAGGACCCATGCCTTAGATGAACTACGTGAATCATGCGTCCGTTCCTTTCCTGAAGGGGCTTAGATGCGCGTGCCGCAAAGTATTATTGAAAGCAGAAAGCTCAGGCTGAGCATCTTCTCGCTTCCTACCCCCTCATAGACTACAGTCACGAAATTTAAGAATGGCAGGAACGAGCTCTAGTTTTCCCGCTTCAAGGGTGAGCTTGGCACTTTCCACAGCGCTTTGTTGCCCCGTACAACTCTAGCGCTCGTACGGTGCCAAATTAGGACAGAAGGGATGGAGTGCGGGCTGGAAGTCGGGCATGCGAAAGACACGCACTCTCGTTCTGATTCTACGATTGGCTACAGTTGATTTTACGTAAGCAATCATTCTTTCACTTACTCTTGTCTACTGATTTGTCTTAGCTACACACCAATGAACGCGTGCAATAAGCATATATTAAAACCGTAAAACATCAGTTTTTTAAGTTTGCATATCTATCACTTAGAATGAATTCCTTACGTCTCCAACCTATCAAGCACACATCAATTTTTCCCAGTGAATTAAAAAGTTATATATATATATATATATAAATATATATATATATATATATATATATATATATATATATATATATATATATATATATATATATATATATATATATATATATATAGAGATAAAAACGCCCACTTTTTCTTTTTCCCACAACTCGAAGCCAGAACAAGGGACCACGTGACCTGGGGTCAAACATACGCCGCCAAAGTTTATCATAGTCACGCTCAAGGGTTGACAATGCACAGTAGATGCACTAAGTTCAGGAGATTTTTACGGTTCGGCTATTGTTGTCACTGCAGCACTTTGACACGAGACACTAAGCAAAATTTTGTCGAGCTATTGATTAGCGTGAGCCCAAATCTATTGATAATTAAGGGGATTCAACCGCTCGTCACTCAATGGGCGAATTTCGTTACTCAAACCTAAGTTTCAGAAATTCTCGAGTGTATTCATTCTTTTGGAGTTTACTTATGAAGACCTAATGAAGGTTGTACGGCCCTTGGGTTTTTCCTTTAGAGCACTGGAGATTTTTAATAAAATCGAGAAATATGACCATTTTGAATGTTTAGAGCGCGTATTAAGGCATTTTTGAAAATACAAATATTTAGAAACAAATGTGACAAAACCCTTGGCCGTACGTCCTAGGGGTGCCTCTAATCTTAATTTTAAGACCACGACGAGAAAGCAAAATAGTGTTGTATTTGCGTATCTGTGTAAATAAAATTACCCTGTTAATTTAATTTCCAACTTGTTAAACGAGATGGCGACTATGGCGACACTAGTACTAAATAGCGTGCCTCAATGGCCTTCTGTTTAGGGTGATGCCACCCTTTGTAGTACCCGATGCCGACAGCACGCGCTCACAGAGAAAATACAAAGAAATCGCCGGAAACAAAATGTCGCCGTAGCACAGTCAGCGCCACGAGCGCGTGCAGGGACACGCTCTTTCACGTGCTTCAGAACAAAAAATAAAGAAGAATTGGAAACAAAATGGCCAGATGTCATCACCCCAAGCAAAGCGCACATGAAGGCACCCCTAGTACTAAATGCCTCAGACCGGAGATTTTCTTCTGTTGCTGTTTTTCTCTCGAGCTTGATTTCTACCGCGATGTCTCGTTGCTCGGGGGTTGGTAGCACGTGTAGAAAAAGCTCGCGCTGTATAAGCTCACTTTTCGTGGATTCGATCCGCCCCTCTTTCTGTTTTAATCAGAATGAGAATCGTACCGGCGTGCTGTCATGTATCACTCTTACGTGATGCACGTTAAAGACGTCAGACAAGCTGCGGTATTTTGCACTGGCGTTCATCTCCAACAAAGACACCAGACGCCCTCGGGGCTGACTAACTTTCCCCCAGGAGTAAATCCAAAACTTCAGTTCTTTTTTTTGGGGGGGAGGGGGGAGGGGGTTGTGTGTGTGTGTGTGGGGGGGGGGGGGGGTCAAGAGTGAGATGAACAGGACTCTGGTGACGCCTTTTGTTTTAGCCACCGCAGAACCACACTGCGCCGACGGCACCTATTATGCTCGCCGCTGCGCCGACTTACTGGCTCCAAGCAGTGCTTTGAAACCGACGCCGCGAAAATCAGTCTCGGTTGAAGCGACGGAGTGGTTCTCGAAACTCAGGGTACAAGTTTGCCCGCTAGGGTGCGGCTTGCCCTATTTTGAGCCTTTCGTCTTTGAGTACCAAGCCTTCTGCCCCCTGGCAGGCCGGTGCCTCGGTTTTATTTTGGACTGGGGGGTCGACATTGTTTGGGGAGTGGGTAGAGAAAGCCGCCCCCATCGCCCCCCCCCCTTTTGGATCCGCCCCTGCTTCCCGCTGTATAAATATTGACACAACAGAATTGCAATTGATAGCTCCGCTGGTCGGCACTTTTTGAACGTTGCAAGCGTTGCAAGAAGGAATAACAAACGTGCCTATTAGTGTCCGACCCGAGGTTCCGCAACTTTGACGCGAAGCTGCCACACACCTGCGATCAACTTATACCCCTCCTTCTTGATACCTCATCGTACATTATCAGTGCCTCACATTATATCGCAATGAATTATCGTTATCACCCCTTACACGGGCCTCTCCGGCAATCATTGTAGGGGCTACGTGCCTTTCTGTGGCGCCTGCGCTTATGAGCACAAATAAATACCTACCTAACTACAAACGAATATTTTGGTTTTATGTGTTTCATCAGTGAGAGCTGTCATGTTCGTTGATGACACGGGGAAAATAATTATGCTTGCAAGTGCTGCCAAAACCAAATTCTGAAGAACAGTAAGAATTAATGCTATGCGTAATAGGTTGCTTAAGTTGCCATACACACAGTTGCGTTTTACTGCGTCTGACTGCACTGCGTCTAGAAACGGAAGCAGGTCACCTGCACATCTATGTTTCGTATGAAGCGCGGAATTCAATTCAAAGAGTATCTTGGCACGTGACATACGAAGCAGGAATGTCCTGGTTTTTCGCAGCCGCAACACAGTCAAACACGAACAAACGCTCTCAAACTCAACTGTTTATGGGCATTTGGAACAGCGTTACTGCAGCCTACCGCGGCCACGATGTACTGCTCCTGGTACAGGTTGTACCAGCGTGTACTCCTCCATCTGGGGAATGTCACCCCCCCCCCCCCACCCGGTGCGGGTATTACTCCCATTCCTTCCCCCACGTTATCCTCCAGGGAGTCGGCCCTTTCCGGCACAGAGCTCGGTGACGATCAGCGACTGGTTGAGCGAGCCCGCCTAATCAGGGCGGCCAACAGAGCCCTGGGCTAAGGGAACCGACCAGGGACCGGAAGGTCGTTTAACTTTTCGAATATTAAAGTTTAGAATGATGATGATGAAAGAGCATGCTTCAAAGTAATAGCGCGAGTTCCCGGTTGTACTGCCGCTCTGGGCAGTTGCGGGATCGCTGTGCTCATGCCCAAGTCCAACGGGAGTGACTAATAAAAACAACCAACACCGACACGCCTCATGCAAATGAATCACGCACGTGAATGTATTTTCGGCAGGCTTACAATCGCTCGCGCTTACTTCAAATGCACCGAAAGACAGCAAGCTTATCAAAGTTACTTTTGTTGTGATTCATTTGTGTTCGCGTGTGTGTTTATAGTGCCTCAAGTTAGTCTGCCTCAACTGGCGGCTTGTCGCGCAGCTGTAGACGAGCAATATAGCCAGTGCAGTACAACCGCTAGGCTGGGGTCTCTAACGTTTAACCTTCCCGCGATGCGTAAATTATCTACATGGGCTAAAATACAAGATTTTCTCAAACACATTACTAAGTGCATGCACTGCACGCGCTCATCTCTCCTATATAAGTAATTTGTAGTAAATAATCAGCATAAGATAGAAAAAATAGATTTTTCTTCAAGCAGTTATATGACTGCAGCCGCCAGCACGTGTTGCACGTGTATCTAGAGGTCAGCAGACTCCTAGCGAAAAACCTGATAAGGCTCCGAAGGCAAGACTTTTATTGGTTTTACTTTTTTTGTGTGTGTGCTATGTTTGCGCGCGTGGTCAAACGCTTGCATACGCTACAAGCGTGGCTCGTAAGCACCCTAAGATCGTGCTGGGTTGAACAGCAATACCCTAATATGTATCTAGAAATATAAAAAGAAAATAGTAGAATGCATTGCAAAGAAGGCTAGAATACTTATTCCGAACAACATTTATTTGATGAAAAGATTATTTCATATATATTCATTCTCTGTAGACCTGGTTTGGTGGCTAATGAATAGAAAAAAAGAAGAATGATTTTTATTATTTTGGAGAATTACAATATATCTTCTCAACCAACAAACAGGTGCTTAGTCTGAGATGCAAATTGAATTTTGATGTTAGCGTTTTTGGCGCCCGAAACATTTTTTGTGTGAAAATTTAGCACTTGTTGTTTTGCGGATTGATAAAGCAAAAGAAACAGGTCATCAAGAGGTAGAAAAAACGTTTCATCCAAAGGTGAGCCTTGCGTTTCTTTTTTATTCACCTTCCTAATTTTAGGAAAAATCAAAGAAACCTCTAAATAACTTTAATGTCTTCAAAAATAACCTCGGGAGTTCACTATGCTATTGTACGTTGTGAACACCTCTTTAAAAAGTGATCGTACTATGCCAAGGTGGAATGACCGGTGCTACCTTATTTGTCTGTAAACAAATTGGGGTGTGTGTATGTTTATACAGCCTAGAACATAGTCTGCCTCAACAGACGACTTGTCTCCCAGCTGTAGATGAGCACTTTAGCCAGTGCGGTAGAACCGGTAGCTTGGGGTCTTTAATGTACACCACGCAGTAGTGGTACACGGCAAAACGCCGGTACGATGTTCATCTAGAGCGAAACGGGCAGGGGTGGGGATTGAACCCGGATTTCTGGGTCATACAGCGCGAGCTTTCGCTTTACGTGCTTCGAGCTGGTGTGCTCTAGCCTAGAGCCACTCTATGTGGCAGCGTAGCTGCCAGAGTAAGCGCCACGCTTTTCCCTGTGCCGCCTCTCACCGTGATTGGTAACACGCGGTACCACAGCAACGAGCCGAGCTGGCTCGGTTTCCGTAGCAAACCAGTGACTTCTCGTCACGTGACCTCGCAACTGCCTTGATGTCACCCGTAAGATGGTAGCGCCCAGAGCTGGTGGATGATAGTCTGGTCGGTGCGCGGTAGTCGTAATGTGCCGCTACTTGCCGACGATTTCGTACTTCTTCGTGCTCTCTGACGCAGGTATAACGTGAAGATTTTAAAGAATGATACTTTATACATTTGTGTACAAGATCGCTCTGGAAATTATCACCTGTGCGACAGCATCAGTCATATCGCCGTAGTGGTGCTCGGATTTTTGGGTGTGTTCAAGGATCGATAAAACTTTTAGTATGCAATTTTTTCATACTTTCGGCTTTGTTTCAACGTTGGAGTGTCTGAGTATCGATGCGAAATGTTTGCGTCCCATGTTGGGCCTTGGGGAAGTTGGTTTGATTCCGGTAACCCCATAATGACAAACACTTTTAGCGAGAAGCACCTACGATATTTGCGTTTTGTACTAATCAACAATTTTACGATATAGCTTTTAGGATTAAAAGTTTCCCAGTTTTTCTAGCTTCCTTTGAAAGTTTGAATATCTGAGAATTGAAACGAAATGTATACCTCGCGTTTAGGGCCTAGGGGAATTTGTTCAGCCCTGCGTCACCGAACTAATCATAGCAACTTTTTAGGGAGGAAGCATCTGCGATCTTTTTAACCTTTTGTACCTTTTGTACCTTTTGGCACTAATCAACAATTTTTTACGAATTGGCAGTTTTGAGAGAGCTTCGGTATAGCGTGCTTTCGTTGCAATGGACTTGCAAATAAATAAATAAAAAAAATTTATCCCAGTGTTTTTTGGATTGTTTTTTTGAGTGACAAGTTTGCGTTTGCTCAAATGACGTCTATAGAATTACCTGCTATATAACAATGCATCAGCACACATATTAAACTTAGATGCTCAAAGGTGTGATCGTCTTTGTATTCAACAAGTGACAGACATAAGATTATTTTTTACGAGGTGTAATACTTATTTACTGTAGCTGGGCCCGTTTTATGCTCATTAACGTCAGTGTGCTATGATGTTATCATCATGCGTGTAGGGCTCTAAATATCGTCTTTGCGAAAATGCCTACAAAGGCCGAAATGACGTCAGCCGACTCCAGCTCACGCATTGGGCTCGAAGAGCTCTCGAATCAGTCGGACGTATGAGCTCGTTAACAATCAATTCGTCGACGAATATTTGAGATTATCGTTCGTGGCCAGTGAGTGCTGCAGCCAGAACTTATTATCACTTGCGAATGCCAAGTTCCATGGTGTGCTCAAAAAGCACGGTGGAAGCTTGGGGTCGTCGCACCAGTGCCCTAGCATGTCGCGACCGGTGATTTCAGAGTTGCGCTTTTGAGTTGAGGAATGCAGCTAACGAACAAGTTAAAAATTCATTTCATGGCCCCTTTAGCACGGATATGTGTGCTACAGCAGATAAAAATAATGACTTTTTTGCATGCCGGTAAAATTCCGGAGGGCCACTTGGGCTGTCCCGGCAAAAAGACGCCTCATATCCGCCGTCCGTCTTTTTTGATGGCGTTAACAATATTCTGGAGACCACAACGCTGTCCTTCTTGGTTTAACCCCGTCGACTATTCATTGCGCAAACGGGGATGAGACCGTTGTCGACGTCGCTCCCTCGGCAGTCGGGTGAGATAACCTCATCTTGAATGAATGATTGGGTCTTGAAGAAGTTTGATGCTAAGCATACGCTCATACAATGGGGCAGTCGAGCAGGAGTCATGTCCCGAGGCAATCGTCCTGTCGAGGCACGGCGTAATCGAATTTTTGCCATAGGAGCGATGTCCGTAAGTACAAGGACGGTACGTGCGTCCCACGAAGCGGCCGCCATTCCGGCAGCGCGGAAAACCACTCGCCTTGTCCATGCCGACCTACGACACTTAGCAGCCTCGTCTCCCGACGGTGCCGGGCTGCAAATCGTCTCACTTCACAGAAGAAACAGCCACCGTTTCTCCAGAGGCCCGCCGTGCCAATCGTCTTTTACCGACTTTTCAGTCAACGAATTTAGCTATCATTGGAAAAGGTTGCCGTCCGGGGTCGCTAGCAGCGCAGTTACCATGGCAACCTCCCAGGCCCAAAATGGAGATCACTATCGGAGCTTCTGACGTCGTGCATCTAGATAATTTTGCGTCGTGTCGCTACTCTGGCAGCTACGTGCCATATACGGTGGCCACTCTGGCCACTCATCAACCAATTCTTTTATTGCACTCGGCCACCGATTCTTTTTTGTTGTCTGGAATAAAGCCCTTTGATGTGTTTGCGTTTGTCTTGCAAGTGGCGTCAAACGCGCCAGTGCACGAGGCCCGTACCTCGAGCGGCCGTGAAAGCAGTTGTCGGCGCAGTACTGAAATGACGGCCTGGCAGCCCTTTGAAATGAATGGCAGTGGTGCACCCGTTCGTGGCACGTGTCTTGCGCGTTTCACAACTACCACAACTATGGTTGGCGCTACTTGTAAGCGTGAATTTCGTCTTATGAATTTAGCTCTGCACTTGCCGGCAGCGCCTTCAACTTTTAGAATTTACGAGGATAGCTCAAGTGCAACTTGGCTTTGTGCATTTGAGTGGCTTCATTTCGCTCTGACAGGTAGACCGACGGAAAGTGTCCTTTCTTGTTATAGCCGTTGCCAATATTGTCAGCTGCTGTGCACTTGGCGCGCGATTGAGGACGAGTAGTAGAGTCGCGCCACTTGCTTGGACAGAGAACTCCTTGGTA